>JBBDHG010000210.1:1685000-1767500 GCA_037951165.1 Lophius americanus | reverse complement strand
TTAAGCGAAAAAATTTTTTTTTTCGGACAAAACCTTTTTTCGGACATAACCTTTTTTCGGATATAACCTTGCTCTCGGGAAGATCAGCGTAGGCCCAGTGAACGACGACGCATTCCTTTTTTTTAAAAGAACGTATCCCTGCAGAACATTACCCATCATACAGAACAGAACATCGTCCCATTTACAGTGCCATCGCAAAACGGAGTCAAAGTGGGTTACACAACCGCGGCGACAGAGCGATCTTATCTGTCGCCGCATGTGAGCAGCGAGCGCCGTAGCAGCCGAGCAGCTGTGTGATTGGGTTTGACATTCCCCCTCCAACAATGAGCCTCTTGTCAACATTAGCCACAGAGCTGGGCCGACCTTTTCTTCCAAACTCACAAACTGCTCTGTGTTGCAATGCGCAATCGAGGCACTTTCCCCTGGTAGGAATGTAGTTTAGATGCATTTTTCCCTCCGCGACTCTGTTGATTCGTGATGCATTCACAATAGAGGAAAGGGTTTGGAGTGCGGAGGAAGAGCGAGCTGCCGCGGTCGTCTCCTCGTCCGCCCTGCAGTGGGAGCTCCTGGGCCCCCCGGCGCTTCCTGCTGTGGGCGCTGGCCGTCACATGTGGCTCCATGTGACGGCCTCTGCAGGAGCAGCAGGAGCAGCAGGAAGGAGAACCGGTCTTCCCTCAGCTGTTCATGCCCGTACTGACTGTTCTGTGTAAACTTCGTGTGGGTGAGGCTGACTGACTCCCCCCCATCTCCCTCCCCCTTTCATGCTCGAACACTCACTGGTTGCCTTTTCTTCTTCCACTGCAGCTGGCAAAACACACCCACCCAACCCGACGACGGGGTCCGTGTCCGACTGTTAGAAGCCGGGTTTGTCGTTTGTTTGGACAAAGTGTTAAGAGTTCTTTGTGAAACTTTAATGGTGCTTTAGCGGCAGCACATACTTTAATACTTTACTTTTGCAAAACAGTGACCACATTCAAATGCCCCCTCCTCTAGATAACTGTAAAAACATATAGACGAATGCTCCGTCGACAAGTAAGCTCTCAAGATGCTCTTCAACCACATTTGTTGTGGATGAAGTAGAGTTCTGCTCTGCTGCCACCTCCTGGTTGCCAGAGGGTATTCGTAAATAGTTTTATCTGGAGGGAGCGTTTTCTCCACTGGAGGACAAAACACGCTGAAGCTCGTGGTGGTTCATGTGATCGGAAGAAGGAAATGAGATAATCCTCAGTGGCAAACACCACAGAGTTCAGCCACTATCTGTCCGAGGTGATTTTCAGGGACAGAAACTCAATTGACGAACCTCATTTTGATAAGAACAGCTTGTTATGTCCACATCCAGCAGATGTGTGACTCTTTTCAGTGAGGGCAGCTCTGATGGAGGGTTTAGAGACGGAGGCTCTGAGCAGAAGACTGAAGATGTTCAGATGTTCTCTGAGAGTGAGGAGGATGGACAGGAGTATAAAGGAGGACATCAGAGGGACAGACCCGGGTTAGACGTCTGAGAGAATGAGTCAAAGAGGACAGATTGAGATGGTTTGGACATGTGAGGAGGAGGGATAGTGGATCTACTGGTAGAAGGATATGGAGACGGAGCAGCCAGGCAGGAAAAAGAGGGGAAAACCACAGAGGAGGTTTCTGGATGTGGTTAGAGAGGACATGCAGTTGGTTAGTGTGGCAGAGTAATGGCCAAGGATGGAGCCCAGAGGGACACCACTGGTTGAAAGGAGGGGGGGGGGGGGGGGGGGGGGGGGGGGGGGGGGGGGTTTATTCAGCCTAAAAAAAAGTCTATTACGGGTCAAATAGTTTTATAAAAACATAATTTACCCAAAAAGTTGAGCTTGAATCTAAAATTGACTATTTTCCACGAAAGAAAACGTTTTTATCATGAATTCATTTTATAAATCTATATTTATGAAATAGAATATGATAGAATATTTTCTCTTTGAGGGCCTTAAAGGGTTTTAAAGGAACATTTTATGTGCAGAAGAAAGTAACACAGTAATAACTTGCAGTATAATAAACAACAAATGTCTATAACATTTCTATAATTCCCAGTATGGAAACAAAAAAAAGATCTTTAAATGAATAAACAAATAAACCTCCACCATTCATTCGTATCATTGCCGGTTCGGTGAGATTGCAAATCCAGCCTTTGAGCAGCGGCAGGCTGTCGATGTAATCATCAACAGAAAGCTTTTACGTGCAGTGTCAGCACTTTCTGCCCTGACAAACCGTCATCTGTTCGGGCACATAGAGGAACAATGGAGTGTGACGTGACTGAATGCCTGCCGCAGTCAGGAAGCGGCTATGATAAGCATGTGAGGTGGAGATAAAACGCTTTGAGCTTTGGCATGAGATGCGGTAACGGGGCCGCTATAAATGGCATTCCGACGCTGACATCCGACTGGAGCAGCTGTCGTAGAGCCGGCAGCTCTGCTCTCTGCTTCCTCTGTGGGATCCCTCCATCACCCCTGTCATCACTATTGCACCACTAAACTGAATGTCAAGAGTTCTATGCCATAATAAAGAGAGGGATACAAGTGATCTTTGTGATCTGAGCCTCATAAAGTGTGTACAAAAATGCCAAACTGTCCTTTTCCATCAATAAGTGTGTGTGTGAATGCAGATACTGCACTTTGCCTTTGTAGAGCAGAGCTGCTTTACGTAATAAAAACACTTTCCTGGATTCTGTTGTTACACAGATTAACTTAACTTAAAGGTCCGTTTGAATTCCGTTATTCAAGTCAAGTTAAGCCAAATTGTTATTTCTGTAGCAAATGATTAAAAACCCCGGCTGACCAAAGTGCTGTACAAAAATAAATATGATCAACAATCCTTATTAAACTAAATCAGCAATAAATATGAGCTAAGATAAACAATAAAACATCATCAAATGAAACAAAATCAAATAAACAGAGCTTTTATAAGAAAAGTCAAGTTATCTCGCTCAACCAGAACTGGAAAACAGTGAGAAGAAAGAGTTTTAAACGGATGAAGGGTCCGTAAAGTTCTTACAAGCTAAGGTACGCCGTTCCACAGCCAACCCAAAAGTTTGTTTGTACGGTCGGATGGATCTGAAGATCATCTGCAAATAATGAAAGGAGATGTTGTACTTTTTAAAAATGGATCTCAAAGGAAGCATATATAGGGAAAAAATAATGGGGCCCAAGATGGATCCCTGAGGCACCGCAGAACCAAGAATTCTGGCCTAGACGGACAGAGAAACTCTTGTCCGATAAATAAGACCGGAACCATTTAAGGGCAGTATTCTTAAAGCCCAAACACAAGTCAAGAGGTGTCGGAAGAATGTTGTGATCCAACGGTACCGAAGGCAGCCGTCTGGCCCAAGAGCACCGGGACAGCAGAGTTACCAGAATCAACGGTTGAAACTCTTAAAAGGGAGGATTCTCTGCTACGGTCCTCAGAATCTCCTCAGAATCAACATTTAAGACAAGGTTCTACTGCAGATCGTCGTAAACTTCCTTCCTTAAAGCCTCTGATAAGAAAAGGGAGCTTGGAAATGGGCCTAGCTGTAAAACCCCAGCAGAAAATTTAACCCCGGCCGGAAGTCCTGAATCACAAGGTGCTGAAGGACTTTGGCCAACAGAACCTGCTGAGTCTTGTGAGATATCCTCCTGAAGCACAGGTTTCCACATCGGCCTGAGATGCACAGGTGGTTCCTGCTTCTTCTCTGCAGGTAAGGGCTTGGGTCCGATTTGTGGCGTAGAGTTTTAACGAAGACAGCGTTGTTACGGTGATGTCCTCCGCCGTTTACGGAATAACCTGCATGACGTTGTAGACCATAGATAAACCTCTCCACTACAAACCTGTTCTTCATAGATTCTCACAGAGAACGATTTCACACCACTCTGAACCAGAACACCGACTGCCTGTGTTCTGATGGGAGTAAATCCGGGCCTGAGTGGAGGACATGAACATTAACAGAATCACATGAGCGTCAGAGACCGTTTCTTCTCTAAAAGCTCACATGAAAGTAAAACTCAGTTTTATCTTTTGAGTCTAGTCGGGATGTTACATCAAGATTATCAAAAAACTAACATGTTTCTTCTTCTCTGCCGGCGGAACAATCATTTATTCAATGTTCAGAAAAAAATATTTTGATCAGGATTTACATGTAGACTCCTCTGCCTGTCTGTCTGTCTGTCTGTCTGTCTGTCTGCTCCTCTATCTATCTATCTATCTATCTATCTCTCTCTCTCTCTCTCTCTCTCTCTCTCTCTCTCTCTCTCTCTCTCTCTCTCTCTCTCTCTCTCTCTCTCTCTCTCTCTCTCTCTCTCTCTCTCTCTCTCTATCTATCATTCTATCTATCTATCTATCTATCTATCTATCTATCTTTATTTATCAGCCGTAACATTATGAACACTCTCCTGTCATGTTTATGTATATGTGTGAATAGCGTTAATTATTTTGTTACAGTGGAACTTGTCAGTGGGTGGGATATATGGGTGGGTGGGATATATGGGTGGGTGGGATATATGGGTGGGTGGGATATATCAGACAGCAAGTGAATATTTTCCCTCAATGTCTTGATGTCTTGGAAGCAGGAAAACTGGCCAACCGTAAGGATTTTAGCGACTTTAACAAGGGCTAAATTGCCTTGTTAAATGCCTGGCAACAGCTCGGCTCAATTAGGTGGGGGTGGTTGACATGAGGGATTAGTAGAAGGTGAAGAGAAGCATTAACCATTTTCTGTAAAAAACAAAGAAATCATTGGCCATTCAAGATTGTTCCTCACATATGTTTGCTGTTACGTTTCATTATTTGAGCTGCTGTTAGGGGGGCTACCATGGCGGCGTTTGGGCTGAGGAGGAGCCAGTCTCTGAGGGATGTCTCAGGGGTTCATGAGAGGTCGTGGGTCACGGACAGGAAATCTGTGTCTCAGCTGGTGCAACAGTAAGTTTATATTCTGCATATAATGATCCAATAATGTTCGAAAACACGACACACTTACACTTTTTGAAACACCTTTCCTATACCAAATACTCATTTTAACGGCAAGATGTTGCCACATTTTGCTCTGAATCTTACATCTAAATGTTAAATATAAATAAAAATCTTAATTTGGAATGTTATATCTAAAGGTTGAATCTATATGCTGAATCTAAATATCAAATTCAAATGTTTAATCTAAATCTTACATCAAAATCTAAATGTTAAATCTAAATGTTAAATACAAATAGAAAAATATTATATCTAAATGTTAAATCTAAATGTTATATCTAATCTAAATGTTGAATCTAAATGTTAAATTGAAATGTTTAATCTATCTGTGAATGTTTTATCTAAATCTTAATATTGAAATTAAATCTATATACAATATTTAAATGTAAAATATCAATCTTAATGTAACATCTAAATCTAAATGTTGCATTTAATCTAAATGTTAAGTCTAAATCTAATGTTATAACTAAATCTGAATGTTATATCTAAATATTGAATCTAAACCTTAATGTTTTTTCTAAATTTTTATCTAAATATAAGATCTAAACATCAAATCTAAATATTAAATATAAATGTTCAATCTAAATCTAAACGTTGTATCGAAATCTCAAATCTAATTGTAAAATTTAAATGTAAAATCTAATTAAAATCTAATAAACATTTACATTTAAATTTAACATTTAGATTTAACATTTAATATTTAACATTTTAACATTCGGAGCTAAATATGTCAAAATGTCGTTTTACAAACTGCTGCTTTACTGCTGGTAGTATCTGAGGAAAAAAAGTTTGATTGGAATCACAACTTTAACTGTGAATATAAACAAAACGATAACAAAACGTGTTCAAACAGATACCAAAGCTGCGCTGACCTAAGGAGTGCTCAAAAGGTAGAGCTCAATCTCCAGGTAGGAACCTTCTTCTTCTTTTTTTCAGAATTTGAGATAACTTTGACAATATTTAATCATTTAAACACACAAAAAAAACCACCGACCGCTGCTTTCAGGAGTCAGAAAACTCGGTTGATGTCCAGTGGAGAAGGCTGGAGCGCGAGGAGAAGGTTTCCCTCGGGAGACTCCCTAGAAGAGGCTCCAATCTGTCCAGGAGTCTCTCCATGGAGATCTACCCTCAGAAGGAGTCCAGAGGCACCAAAGCTCTCTGTGCCCTGTTTGAATCCAAGGCCAACCTGCAGCAGAGCTTCTGCAGCCAACCCCAGCTGAACTCAGCGGCTGCTGCTAGCAGTCAGACGGGGAGAGACTGCCCCCTGCAGGACCGCAGGAGTCATAACACCCCTGTAAAGAATGTAATTATTTGTTGTTGTTTTTTTCTTTGACTGCGTTTACTGCCTGCAGACTTTGGCTCCTAGATCTGCCTGGTAACCCTGGGAAAACATATAATTCATGCAGAAAGACTCCATGGTTACATAAAAAACCGCTCAGCTGCAGGCATTGAGGCAGAAGATGTACAAACCGTTCAGAATTCAATAACCGAGCATTTTACCTTAACTCTTCAATTATTGCATGGATGAAGACGATCAAACAACCAAACTCTGAATATTAGAGGTTCCAAATGCACCAGGGATAAAAAAATAGACTCTCTCTGTGGAAGTTTTACCCTCACTGACACCATTAATAGAAAGGTTCTTAATTTTAGTCATTCAATTATAACTCACAGATAATTCTATTTGTGTTTTTTTTTAACCCATTCATGAATTAATTATTAAAATAGCAGAGCGAAAACTTTCTGCATGTATCAGATTTTCCTTTTTTCACATCTTCTCAGGACAGTATTTGAGTTTTCAACTGAAAAAATCCCAAATTGAAAAAATAATTAAAAAATAAAAACTATAATAATTAAATATTGCTGGCAGAAATATTCCTAAAAAATAATCTATGCTATGCTAACCTAAACTATGCAATGCTAAACTAAACTAAGCTCTGCTAAGCGAAAATAAACCAAGCTAAAATAAAACAAGCTATGCTAGACTAAGCTTACTATGCCAAAAGTAAACTAAACCATGCTATGCAATGCTAAGCTAAGTAAATCCAATCTAAGTTAAACTAAACTAAGAAAGGTTAAACTAAGCTATACTATACTAAACCACAATAAGCTAAAATAAACTAAGCTACAATAAGCTCAGCTATGCTAAACTAAGCTAAGCTACTCCAAACTAAAATAGCAAAGCTCAAATAAGCTAAGGAAAGGTAAACTAGGCTAAGATAAATTTAACTAAACTAAGCTAAAATAAAATAAGGTATGCTATGCTATGCTGTGCTAAGCCAAGGTAAGCAAAACCAAACGATGCTAAACTAAGCTAAGCTATAAGTCTTCTGGCTGTGTTTAATATCCGTAAAGGACATTTGGGCATTTAAATAATTTCCCAAATGCTCAATCTATTCCCTTCTTGGCATTAGCATTCTGCTAATGCCAAGAAGGGAATAGCGTTCCATGACTTCCGAAAACTCACAGCCACCGTATTCATGACATCATATTTGTTGTTTATCCACAGCGAACCCCCCAGGTGGAAAGAACCAAGACCAAAAATGGGCTTCAGGGGTCATCTGGGAGAGCATCCACACATCCACACGGTGAGAAGAGCTGCTGTCTTTCCATTTCAGTTTCTAGTCGCTGAGATCTGACAGAGTGAACTTTTGTTGGCACCAGAGTTTCTGTCGTACTTTAGCGCCACAACCGCCGTCACGGGAAAGCAAACGTTTGTGCTCCTCCTGCCGCGAGGCACGTTCGGATCCATCTGAGCTTCATCTCACATCAATCCCGTCTCGACCCGCTGAGTAAAGATGTCAGGATCAAGGTCACATGATCAGCACAGAGCAGGTGTGCCGTCCTCGGTGTCCTTGGCTCCCTGAACGCAGCAGGGAAACAGCTAAAAACAAGAGATGCGGCGGCGTAGACGCATAGCTATGTGTTTGGCACGCGCGCTGAAGATAGGAGCGAGGCTGTCGCTGTTTGATCCGACGGTGACGCAGACCTTGGCCTCCTGAACCGTGTCCCAATGCGTCCTGCCGCTCACGCAGCTCCAAGGTGATGTCGTTGAAACTGGAGAGCGACGATGATGTCTCCGGTGTGAGTAAGACTCCAGCGGGAATGTGAGCCGGTCATCGACGGCTCCAGAAAGTAATCACATCCCCGAAAAAGTCTCAGATGTTATTGAAATCGTCGCCGGCGTCGATCCTTCACAATAACTTTAAAGCGATGTCATGGATTTTTTTCCATATTCTTACTCCCACATTGGGCTGCCAGCGAGGATGAACTGGATTGGTTTCGGGAAACGGTCGGTTACACTAGGGGGAGTTTATCTCGCCATAGTTTCACGACAGTTGGCCCAATTTAGTCCATATTTGGTAAAATGTGAATCGACTGAAGGAGATATATCTTAAATATAATAATAATAATAATAATACATTTAATTTATAATGTCTTATTTCACAATCAAAAACGATATTTTACCCACTGAGGAGAGCTTTCTTTAATGAAAAACACTCATTTTCATACAAATCTTCCTTTCATTTGATCCGATTTAGTCCACAATCGGTCAGCATGAAATCGACCCAAGGAGATCTATCTTGTATATTTCACATTTTACTCCAATAGGTCGTATTTTACTTACTTTTAGGAGCTTTTTTCTGTCAAAAAATACTGTTTTTCGGGGGGAACAAGGGAGGATTAGGGAGTTTACGGCGTAGGCCTCCTTTATTTCCATCATAATGTCATGTCATGGTTGAAAAGCCTCTTCAGTCCTTATTAGCACCATTTTACCGAAAGGGAC
Source organism: Lophius americanus (assembly GCA_037951165.1). Lineage (NCBI taxonomy): Eukaryota > Metazoa > Chordata > Actinopteri > Lophiiformes > Lophiidae > Lophius > Lophius americanus. The sequence goes on along the minus strand of JBBDHG010000210.1, from coordinate 1,758,751 downwards.
CTTCCGGAGGTTTATTTCACTCCCTGACATTCACGCTGGAGGCCCCGCCCAGTGCCCGTTATAGTTTGTGACAATGCAGCCATGGGAATGAGGCATGGAGGGGTGCCCCAATCCCTCAGTGGCTATCAGAGGTGATTGACTCATGGTAGCAGCAGCCGCCAGCCCACCCGCCCAAAAATAGCCAAAGTCTTCCAGTAGGGCAGTGGGCTGTGATAAAAATCAGCTGTCACTGAGGGCTGGAAAGAGTTCAGACACTGAGGCAGAGAGGAGGCTGGAGCTCACATCCCAGCACAGGAGATAAACGGAGGAGGCTGAGAACAACGGCGGATGAGACTTTAGTGAGTATCCGTTTTTAATCCAAGTGGAGACCCACTTATGGAATAATGTAGGGTTTACTCTTGTAAGAAGTTGTGGTTTTATTGTTCTTCAAATGTTTGAAAGGGCTTTGTTTTCATCCATTTCTGTTTGTGGGTTGTTGGTTGTTGGTTGTTGGTTGTTGGTTGTTGGTTGGTTGGTTGGTTGGCTTGTTGAATTGTTGACTATTTGGTTGAGTGGTTAGTTTACTGTTTTTTTAGTGGCTGATTCGTTGGTTGACTGGTTGGTTGGTTTGTTGGTTGATTGGTTGATGAATTGATTGGTTGGTTGGTTTACTGTTTTTATGGTTGTTCAATCGTTTGGATTGCTAGTTGACTGCTTTACTTGTTGGTTGGTTTACTGGTTATTTGGTGAGTCGATGGGTTGATAGTTTGGTTGGTTGAGTGGTTGGCTGTTAGGGGTTAAGGGGTTACGGTTAGGATTAGGTTTAAGTTTAGGGGGTTACGGGTTAAGGTAAGGTTGCTTGATGGGTTAGTTGGTTGGTTGACTGGTTGGCCTGTTAGTTAGATGTTTGACTGGTTGGTTTAACTGACACAAAATATTGAATGGACTGCAATTAAATCTGGCAAATTATGGATCTCTACCACTAAAGTCTGCCGAGGATCTGGATAATGCCTGAGATATATATATATATATATATATATATATATATATATATAGAGAGAGAGAGAGAGAGAGAGAGAGAGAGAGAGAGAGAGAGAGAGAGAGAGAGAGAGAGAGAGAGAGAGAGAGAGAGAGAGAGAGAGGTAATATGAGTTTTTTCATCTCATGTAATCAATAAGAGTCAATTTATTTTGTCTTTTATAATCAACTCAACATGATCAAAAAACGTAGTTAAATGTGAAATAAAAACACTGTCAACAAATTAGACGTGAATATCATATGTTATATGAGTACTTCAATTCTTTATTTAAGAATCTATTTTTTTTCATCACAGCAGTAATTATGGATTCATCGCCGCAGCGAGTGGGAAATTTATCTCAAAAAACTTTTCTGGCCATCATCTCTCAACAGTTTGTCCGATTCAGTCGTTGCTGCATATGAATGGAGTCCAGGAGGTCAATCTTAAATATGTCATATTTAACTCTAATAGTTCCTATTTTACTCACCAGGGGGAGTTTTTATTTTAAAAAAACACTGTTTTTCCAGACATATCTTCACATTGGAGGTTTCAGGGGAATTGCTTGTACAACGCAGGGAATCGGGGACTTCAGGGGGGATACAAACCCGCTATTAAAGGACAGACCGACCGAAAACAAAACAGAGAGGAGATAAAGAAACTCCCCTTGTATGATAGATTTTATTAACGGGTCTCTCATTGTGGGGTGCATCATCACTCATCACGGCCAACGACTGTTATGACTGCGCGGACGGAATCTTCATTAAGTCTTAAGTACATATCCATTCCCAGCGCCTGATCCTGGGGGAGGTCAGGAATGAGAGGTCAGACAGCAGGAACACCCAGGCATTCGTTTATTTCCTTCATTCTGTCGATGAGCTACTAGAAGAGATGAATCGCATCCCTCATCAAAACAATGAGGAGAATGAGATCGAACTTTTAGCGGCGGGCTGTAACGGCGGCGCCGTTGATGCTCCTCAGGTCGTTGGCGCTCTTTTATGACATGCAGGTTTTCATTACAGTCTGTGAATGTGACCATAATGACCAACAGCTGATGGTGCTGGAGGTGGTGGTGGCGAAGAACAAATACCAACTGGGTCTCACCCTCATTTGTACAGCTGCCGGCGGAGCCCAAAAAAACGCCCTGACATTACTGCGCCTTGAATACCTCGCCTCCATTCCTGGAGGTTGAACCCGGATGAGCAGAGGGGTCAGGAAATATGTGGGAATCGACAGGAAAGTTATCAGACGTCATGGAAGCTCAACGTCTTTCACCTGGCAGCAGCTGCATTTCCCAAATCAGCATGTATTATTAACCGGTGTGTGTGTGTGTGTGTGTGTGTGTGTGTGTGTGTGTGTGTGTGTGTGTGTGTGTGTGTGTGTGCGTACGGGTGCTGGTGAGTGGTGAGGTTGACCTCTCGGGACCAGCATGTCGCTGGCGTCCCTCATTCTGTCTGCTCATCCATCTATGAAAACGCTTTTAAGTCCGGGCTCGTGAGAAGCGCCGGCTCGCCGGTTCACCCTTTGTGCTGTGGGGGCTTAGCGTTTGAAAAGGAGAGGTATGTTCAGATCTGGCCATTAGTTTCAGATGGATGGGCGCTCGCCATCGGGCCCTGGCCGATGTACTTCCCCCGCATTCCGATAGCTCCAAACGTGTTGCCGCTGATGCGTCTTCAGGACGCTTGAATCGTTCGTCGGCTGAAAAGAAGACCCCGGTGCTGAGAGTTTTTCCATTGGGTGCAGGCGGTCACATTCTTGCGGTCGGGTGTTGACGGTTTGACGGAAGGGGGCTCACACAAACAATGTGCAAACAATCCGTGTCACTCCAGCTGAGCTTGCAGTTGCTGTTTTTTTTTGTTTTTTTTTCTTCTCGGGCGTCATGGTCAGACCATGGCATGCAGATGGGTGGTGTTGGTGGTGTTGGTGTTGGTGGTGGGGGTGGGGGTTGATGGTGGTGGTCTCAGGCAGCAGGCACGCTGTGTGGGCCTATTTGTTTAGTCAGGTAGAGGGTTCCAAACCTTCCTAAAGCGACCCGGGTGTTAGAATATCTGTCTATGGGGCAGTAACTCGTGTGGAGGTTCCCCGTTTGGACGCCACAGGCTGCCGATTAAATGTTTTCCACGAGTCGACATGAAGCTACAATGTTGATAAGACATTCTCCAAGGTCGCTATGAATACACTCATGATGGACGTGGCCATAAATACACACACACACACACACACACACACACACACAGGGTTATCATTACACTCGTTGCTGGCGGTAGACACAATCTGCCGCCTATTTTTAGGATTCATAAGAGTCCCACTTTCAGAAGTGGGCGTGTCCATGAATAAAGAAACAGGAATAAGATATCGTCTTCTACTTTTATCAGGTATATGTGACCTTTTTTTCATTTTTGTTTTGTCTTTTCTATTCCAGACGACAAATATAATCCACCAGTGAGCAAGAGGGAGACCCCGGCCAGACGAAGCAGAGACAGGACATCTACTTCCTCTTCTTCGGTGAGAGACAGATCGGCGCTCTATCTGCAGAGAGCAGCAGCCATCGACGCCACAGGAGCCGCCGCTCAGCCAGTGAGTTCCTGGAATTCCTCCCATTCCTCCTGGCACCTCGATGTCAAAGCCCCCAAATGGGAACGACCTCTAACCTCCGTCGCGATCTGCACATTTCTTTAAATTTATAGTAAATGTGCAACAGGGGTCTTCCACAGCAAGTCTATATCCCCTGCGTTGTACAAACATTTCTCCTGATTCAAGTCATCAAATTAGATGAGTGGTGAAGTTAAGCCTGGGAAAAAGTGTGAAGCGCTCCCCCTAGTGAGTAAAATATGAACTATTAAAGTAACGTAATATGATATGTCTTAGAGTTTTTTGGTAAAAAGTGGAAGCCAGGATTTTTAAAAGTAAAAAAAGAGTTGTTAAATTGCGTAGTTGATCCAGATTAAAGGATCAATTAGATTTTTTTAGACTGTTTTTTGTTATTTATGCATAAAGTATTTGAGGGATCAACATTAAACTAGTTAGAAGGGAGGGGCATGATCTGTAGAAGAAACCATCACATTTTGGAATAAAATTTACCATAAATGGACACATTTTATGTTCAAGCATGTTTTAAAATGCAAAAGAAAATGTTCTTCTTATTTATTCTATGTAATGATGAGATAACATTTAACAGTGTTTCGTAACTAGTCCTACGTTGTCGTCTCCCACAGCAAGGATTTATCCCTGAAGAGTCCCCGATCCTCCTGCGTCAACTTCTCAAATATAATGTGACGTCATGTCCACAGAACTTTTCGTAAAAAAGCTCCCCTAATGAGTAAAATATGGACCATTTGTGTAAAATATGAGATGTACAAGCTCAATCTGCTAAAGTTGATTCACATGCACCAAATTTGGACTAAATGTGAGAACGGTTGAGAAGTTATGTTGAAAAAACAGTGTTTTTTCATACCAAGGCTCCCCCTAGTGAGTAAAATATGAACAACTGGAGTATATGTGGGGGTATGAATGAATGAATATGGAAAATGTTGGTGTAGAAATGAGAATGTAGACTTTTATCGACAATCAAACCAAAGGAATGCTAATCCTAGAGCTTGATTATACATAAATGCTGACTAGGCGTCTTTTCATCATTCGTGTCCGACAGCTCATACCATAATATCCTTCGGTCCGCATGTCACGTATGTTCAGTAGACGGATTCCTGCATGTCCTCGCCAAATGTTTCATACCAACAAAAGGCCACGGGTCTGCCTGAGTCCTTGGGTCTGACACGTAGCACAGATAGAACACCGGAACATTCTACAGTCTTTGATGTGATTCATGACAAGGTAAAAATATAATGTATAAAATATATGATATAGACAAGATTGGTCTCCTCCTGCTGATTCATATAATAGTCATAATAATAATAATACATAGTATTTATAGAGCACTCATAAATACTCAAAGTCGCTTTACAGTTACATAAAAAAAAAATCCGAATCAGATATCAAGATTTATAAAGCTCATATAAAAATAACAACAGCATAAAAAATAATCACACATTGATTTTACATATGCTCCAAATTTGGAATAAATTGGAGCAACGGTTGGAATTTATGTCCGATAATTATAATTTTTTGTAAAAGTAGCTCCCCCATGTGAGTAAAATAAGAACTGGTAGAGTAAAACAGGATAAATGCAGTATAGATTTCTTCAAGTTAATCCATATGGACCACCTTTGGACTAAATCCGACCCACAGTTTAGAAACTTTTAGAAATAAAAGCTCCAGAAATGTACTACAAATCTTTCCCAAACTCGATCCACTGAGACCTATGGGAGAACAAAATGTGCAAGTTTTCACGTTTCAACAAAGAATATGCGGTGGTGATTCCATAATCTGTCTCACTTATCGGGCTCGTAATAATGGCGCTGTCTGAACCAATCTTTATTTTTCAGGAATCCATTTCTACACCAGGACCACGATCTAAAAACAGGAAGGTACTGTAAAATTCTCAACTCTTACTACAGTGTGTGGCTACCGTTAATATGTGTGCTGTGTAACTGACTCTTACTTCGCTTGCAAGACGCATTTAACCTTTGACCCAACGCCTTACTGGAGATGCAACACAGAATAGGAACATATGGCATCCAAAAAAACTCAACTTCCCCCTCCTTCCCATTGATTCAAATCCACAAACCCCGTCAAATGTTCATCTACATCAAAAGCTGCCCCTAGTGAGTAAAATATGAACTACTAGAATAAAATATGATATTTACAGGATAGATCGATTCATATCCAACAAATTTGGACTAAATCGGACCAACAGTTGAGAAATTTGGGCCTGAAAACTTTTGGAGAAATAAGCTCCTCCTTTATTTGTATGTGAATATTCCGCTGAATTGCGTCTTGATTAAAGTCATATTTCCAGGAGTAACATCATACTAAAAAAGCAGAAATGCCGTTATTAATGAAAACGAGCCGAGAGTCGGCGTTTTTGCTGTGTTTGCTCACTAACAGCTTGGAAGTGTTTCTTTATTTAACCCCGGTGTGACAAAGGATGGTTTGCTGTGAAAAACATCGAGCGCGCATTGACAAAGGTAAAGTACGGCTTCGCTTACCAAAATGCACCTTCTTCTTATATTTGTAACGGTTCTGATTACCTGATCCTGACAATATTACTTCATTCTGTCTTCCATTTAAAGATGGCTGAACCAGCCAGGAAGGTCACAGTGTCACACTCATCTCATGAGGACGATGACTTGCCTCCACCTCCACCTCCTCTTGTACCACCCAGACCCCTTGACTATGAAGGGCCCTCAGACTTGAGTAGCCTCCCCATCCCTCCACCCAAAGAAACCTTCTCCACCTACTACCAGCAACGCCAGAAGAGCGAGCTGAAGAGAATCTTCAAGCACATCCACCCAGACCTCCGGGGGAGTCTCGATGATGCGGTGGATGACGACATCTTGAAGGCGGTGCAGTCAGAAAACACTCAGGCAGCGGATGCAGCTTATCAGGGAGAAGTTCAGTCCATGAAATGGATCTTTGAGAACTGGGACCTGGACAATATCGGAGATCCTCATGCAACCAAGAAGCTGCTTTGTGACGAGGAGCTGAAAGGCGGAGATGTCCGAGGAACTTCCTCCGTGTTTGAGCATATTGAGAGCAGCAGACAAATGTCTGCTATGAGACAGACGTCTGTCAGAGGGGATGTGAGGTCATCGATGTGGCTGTTTGAGACCCAGCCCTTAGATTCTCTCAATCAGTTAAAAAGAGAGGAGGGGGAGCTGGTTGAAGCAGTTCTGAAGGAACCCATCCAGCCTGGGGATGTGAGAGGGACTCTTCAGCTTTTTGAGTCCAAACCATTGAGTGACCTGGGACGTTGCAACTCCATAGAGGACTATAGCATCCTCAAACTGAGATCTGAGCTGCAGGAGCAGAAAGGAGACACCCAGAAGACGGTGAAACTCTTCCAGGCGGAACCCTGGTGTGCCATCAGGGACAACAACGGCAGTATTCACCAGATCAAATCAGTCTGCAGGGAGGAGATCAACAGCAGCAACACCAGCTCAGCTCGTTGGCTTTTTGAAACCCAGCCTCTGGATCTGATCAATAAGGGAACCGATGGAGTGAAGATAATCAGGGGTATATCTCTGGAGGAAGGGCAGAGAGGAGGAGTTGACCAAAAGAGGTGGATGTTTGAAACCCAGCCATTCGACACGATACAGGAAGTTGTTGGAGGAGGAACGTTTGAAGGAGTGGTGGCTGAATGTGCGGAAGACGCCGACGTCATCAGCAAGAGGAGGCTCTTTCAGACGCAACCCTTGGCGACTCTAAAGGGAGAATCGACAGAAAGGTCTTTGGAGAAGGAGGAAGTTATTGGCGGAGACGTCAAGACCTCTCTGTGGCTATTTGAAACTCAACCCATGGAGACCCTCAGTGACAGCTATGAAGTTGGACATTTGAAGAAAATTAGCCTCTCAGCTGATGAACAAGGACAAGTAAAAGGCAAAAAGGAAATATTCGAGAGCTGCAGTACCGAAAAGAACGCCTCCTTTCAGCATCAAGGGATTGAAAAGGGCGACGTTAAGGGATTCAAACACCTGTTTGAAACAATTCCTCTGAGCAAACTGGCTTATTCGGAGGAGACCGAGAGGGAAAAAACCATTGAGGCCGGAAATGTTAGCGGTAACAAAAAGATGTTTGAGACGACTCCTTTATATGCAATAAAGGACAGCTCTGGAAACCTTCATAAGGTCACGACGGTCAGCCGAGAAGAATTCATTCAAGGGAAAGTCCAAAACTATAAGTGGATGTTCGAGACCAAACCGTTAGATGAGCTTGCAGAGGGAAAAGAAAATGTTGAGGTCATCAAAGGGATCACCCGGCAGGAGGATGAAATGGGTGATGTCAAAATGGCAAAGTGGCTTTTTGAAACCCAGACCATAGACGGGATCCACTGCAAGTTCAATCAGACGGAGCAGAACACCTGTCCAGAAGAGGAGGCACATAAAGGTGATGTGAAGACCTGTAAATGGTTGTTTGAGACCCAACCGATGGATGTTTTGTATGACAAAGCAGAAAGGGTCAACGATAAAGAAACCATTGACAACACAGACGTCAAGTCCATTACCTGGCTGTTTGAATCACAGCCTCTGGATACCATCCAAGACGGCGAGGAGTACAGTTTGAAGCTATGCAGCACCATAAAGGATTCTGACAAGCCAGAGGCTGGCGTCCAAACAGTCAAACATCTCTTTGAGATGGAGGCCGTGGACAGGGCGATGAAAGGTGCCACCTCTGAACGTGACGTGAGATGTGTCAGTAAGGTCAACTTCCAGTCCGGAGATGTCTCAAGAGTCAAAGAACTTTTTGAGTCTCAGTCCCTCGATGAGATAGGGTCAGAAATGACGACGACAACGCCGCACCAAAAGAACCGCGATGAAGAAATTGAGAAAGGTTCGGTACATACATTTACTTGGATGTTTGAGAACTGTCCCATGAACCTGATCAACAAGGAAAAGGAGGATGCAGACATTTCAGACGTCAGTGGTTTTGAGAGTGGTGATATGCAGAAGAAGTTCATATTTGAAACCTCCTCGCTAGACAAAATCCACAGTCAGTCCCTTGAGGAGACGGCAGTCTCTGAGGAAGAACTTGTGAACACAGTTGATGTAAAGTCCAGCACCATGATGTTTGAGTCCCTGCCGCTATATGCCATCAGAGACAAGGAGGGACAGTTTCATGAAGTTACCACTGTGAAAAAGGAGGAGGTTATGAGTGGGGACGTGAGAGGAGCGAGGTGGATGTTCGAGACGAAACCGCTTGACGCCATCAAAGCAGAAAATGAAGTTTATGTGATCCGAGCTGTCACCCAAGAAGATGTCAAGAAAGGTGACGTCAAATCAGCCCGATGGAAGTTTGAGACACAACCTTTGGACTCCCTTACCAGTCGAGACGAGCCCTCTGTCAGGGTCGTAGAGGACATAGAAAGCGGTAACGTGAGGCTGAATAAACAGATATTTGAATCTGAGCAGTCTCGCGACAAGTTTGTGCGAATGGTCAGTCTCACCGATGTCCGTCAAGGTGATGTCAGAACCTCCACCTGGCTCTTTGAAAATCAGACCACCGACAGTCTGAAAGGTGAACCTCAGGAGCAAAGTCCAGTGAAAACGGTCCACAGAGAAGATAGCCAGAAAGGAGACGTGAAGCGCTGCACTTGGCTCTTTGAGTCACAGCCGCTGGACAAAATAAAAGAGTCAGAGGAAACCTCAGTGCAAGGCAGTGAGGACGAGATACCAAAGGTCGACGTGAAGTGCACTACCTGGCTCTTTGAGACTACGCCACTGGACAAAATCATCGCCAGCAGTGTCGCCGACACCCTTTCCTACCTGCATCAGATGAGTTTTGTTCACTCAAGTGGCATCTTAATAGAAGCCAATGAAAGTAGAAATGTCATCATGGTAAAATACCTCCTTGAAAGCAACAAAGGTGTCCAAATCCAGAAGGAGGAGATTGTTGGCGGTAACATCAGAAATATTATGTTGCAACTGTTGCTTAAACCCACCCTGAAGCCCCACATCAGTCTTCTTAGAGAAGAGGAGAAGGGTAAAGTCAATACAACAGTAGTAGAACTTCCTGCCTACCCATCAGCCACCACTCCCAGCCTGGAAAGTGATCAAAGAATACAAAACCTTGTCCAGATGATCGATGATTTGCTTGTTCAAGATATAGACTTGAAGAAAGGAGTCCTAATGCAAGAGACCGCTGGTGGACAAGCTGAGATATCAGTTTATTCACTCCTCTGCAATGATGAAAACAAAACTGAGAGTCACGTTCGGGAAAAGGGAGATGTAAAGTCCATGATTGGGAACCTGTTGGCTACCGCCCACAGCCAAAGGACCGCATTGTCTTGTATAGTGGATGAAAATGAAAAGGGCAATGTGAATTTGTTCAAAAGCTGCATTGAGAAGGGAGATCTGCACTACCTGAAAAGTCTTCACACTGAGGCAGGAGGCGACGAAGTTGACACCAGCAATCCGGATGAGGAGCACATGGACATCCTTCATGGGGATGTGAAGGAAGCAAAGCGAAGTCTCTGCCAGCAAAAAGACCAAGTCGAGCGCACAATCTCGGACGTCCTGCCAGGGGATGTGAAGAACACCAAAAAGGTTTTTTCCTCTGAGAGCTCTCCCAGTGTTGACAACTGCATTCCAAAGGAAGAAATTATCCCTGGAGATGTGTCATCCGCAAAGCAGCAGCTTGCGGTGCTGCCACCCGTACTGGTAGAGAAAAAGGACATTGTGGCTGGGGACATCAAAGCAACGTTGGAGTCATTAGAACGTGCAAAGCAGCAGAGTCTGAGCGTGGAGCGCGAGGTCATTAAACCCGGGACTATCTACGACATGGATTTGCCTGCTGAAGGTCCTGAAGTGGAGGGAGGCCAATCGCAGAAAGAGGTCATTATTGCTGGAGACGTGAAAGCGGCGAAAAGGTCCCTTGAGATGGCAAAGCAGCAAAGCATGCACCTGGAGCGCGAGGTCATTGTCCCTGGAAAAATATACAACCTGAACGTCTCAGCACAAGAAGAATCCTCCTCAGAAGTCATGCAGTCTGCATGTTCAACTTCTTCACGATCCCAGGAAACGAAGACCTATACAAAGGTCAGTGATTCAGAGAAAGATCAGGGAAGCCATGTTTCCTTTGAGGCTTGTCAACAAAGTGCAGTAGTAGTCAGTAATTGTGCACCACCATCTCTGCCACCTTGTGTAAGCTATGAGTGTAATGGTCAGAAGACAGAAGATGAGGCAGAGGAGGTTGTCAGAGGAGATGTGAAGGCAGCTATCAGGTCTCTGCAGAGCGCAGCAACAGAGCAGAGGCCCTTAGATAAAGAAGATGTTGTAAGAGGTAATGTCCAACTGGCTCTGCGGTCTCTTGAGAAGTCTAGAGTAAATGTGTCCAAAGGAGACTATAAAGCTGCAATGATGTACAGGAATTCAGGGAGGGCTTGTTCCGAGAGGAGCACGACTCTTCACAAGCAGTGTGTTGTGGTGTCTACACCCCCATCTGACACAACATTGTCTCCTTCAATTTCAGTAACCTGTGAGGGGCAACCATCTATCACAACTCAGAATTCGACACCCAACCCTGTAGCAAACGGAAACTCTAAATCGACCAACACAGAGAGTCCACCTCCACCTCCACTCCCTCAAAAGACGAGTGAGAAATCACAGAGGCAGAAGCCATCCTTATCACCGAAGCCACAATGGATTAGATCAGTAGTTGTGGATGAGAAGAGCATCTCGCCAACTCCCGCCCCGGGAGCAGCTTGCCCCATTAGAGACAACAAACTGTTTCCTCCACCCTCCGCAGATAAACCGCAACAAACTACAACACATGGTAAAATAAGCAAAGACACCTTCTGTGGAGCGTACGCACAAAACTGTGTTCAGGAATACAACCAAACCACTGAACATCTGCAAACGGACTCAAAGGCTCACGAAAAGAAGAAAAAAACGGAAGCAGCTCCACTTACAGGAGATAAATCAGACGCTCAAGGAATGATGTCAAATGGCAGTGAGGTGGAGATGGAGAAAAACGTGATACAGAAAATCAATGCAGCTGAGGAGATCCAAAAGTACATGAAGAGTAACGCCGAAGAGGGTCAGCGAGAGATGAACATGAGCTTGAAGGCTGCTCTACGGAACTTTGAAAGAAGGGAAAGTGACAACTGGGACAAAAGAAAGCTTTTGTCTTCCAAGCAGGTAAAAGTCATAAATGATAATGTGAGCGAAACTAAAAGCAACGAAACCAAAGCTCAACAACATCATAAGTCTCACGTCAAAAACCAACAAGACGCGAATGACGTGGACCAGATTTCAAAGACCGGAAACCAGGTAGATTCATGCCAAACCGGCGTCACTGAAAATCAGCCCAAAGCTGAGGATAAAGTTGTTTTGAGACAGAAGAAGGCGAAGGAGAGTGATGATGAGAGACGGCAAAGGCTGTCCGTCCACAAGGACGAGATCATGAAGGGGAACGTGAAAGCGGCGATGGACATCTTTGAAAATTTGAGAAAACGGGAGGAACTTAAAGGAATCTTATCTCAAGTGCAAGAGATAGAAGGAGAGACCAAGAGTACGGATGTTGGCCCTTTGACCACAATATGTGACAATGTCCCCGCCTGGATGGACACGTGGAGTAGAACCGGAAAGCAAGGAAAAGCAGAGGGAAAGAAGGTTGAAGCAGAGACGCAGGACGATGATCTGGAGAGCGTCTCCTCAGTCGAGACCGTATTTGAAGATCTAGAAAAGGCCAGCAAGGAAATAATTAATCTGAAGGAGCAAACGTTAGCAAAACTTCTGGATATTGAAGAGGCCATCAAAAAGGCTCTGTACTCCGTCTCCAGTCTGAAATCGGAGGCGGACATTGTTGGGTTGTCGGGACTGTTTGACGAATCTTTGAAATCTGAGCAGAACTTTCAGCCCACTAACAACATCAGGAAGATAAGAATCATGTCCAGCAGGGCCAAATCAGATAAAGTCAAAGAGGCACCTGATGTAAATATGCAGAAGCTTTCGGACCCAAGTCCCTCAAAACAAGAGGTTCTCTCAAAACCAGTGAGACAGTCCTCTTCCCAGTCGTCCCCGTCGTTTATCTCCATTCACTCAGCTGCCAGGCGACCTGCTGAGCCACCGACGCCACCCATGTCGACGTTTAAACCAAAGACTGAGCTGGGAAAGGAGTCCTCAGAAGCTCCGCAGCGTAAGCTCAGCGTCCTGGAGGTGAACACTGTCCCGGAACAATCCCCAGGGATCATCGGCACGAAGACCGTCAGTGAAACATACGAGGAGACCGACGGCTTCGGCAACGTCTTTGTTTCCTCCGTGACCTCCACCTTTTTCACCAAGCAATCTGAGAGCAAGTCGTCGGCACTGTTTGAAGTAGATGGCAATCCGGCCAGATATGAAATCGTGACATCCCCGTTAATCCGAAGAAGTGGCCGACCTTTCGACGATAAAGTGTCGGGCAGCACCAAAGAGGAAGGGAAGGTGTTTGTGACATTTAGCCAACCAAAAGAAAAGCCCTGAATACTTCCCACTCCTCTAGTTTTATGTAAAGCACAGTATGTTTTTTTGTGAAAAGATTTTGTTAGTCGTAAAAATTGATCTTATGCAATCATGAAAATGTTGATTTTAAGTTGAAAAGAAACTGTCTTATAGATTTTATACTACAAAATGATGAAGTTCTTTTATTAAAGCTATAAGCCTATAGTTGATATTGTATGATCTGTGGTGTAAATTGTCAAATAAATGACACTTTAAATGACGTTATGGTATGAACTGTTCACTATTTGTTTACTCGGGTTCTTCATTATTTGCTATATTTTAATGGCTGCAGACAGTTAAATAAATGAAATCATGGCGCAACAGTCTTTATTATCAAGTTAGATCAAAGTCAAAGGGTCGTTTTCTTAAGGGCAGGCTTTGGACACCAGACCTCCAACAAAGTCCAACAACTCCTTTTTAATTTAAATTAAACCATGATCCAAATTGCAACATGAAAAAAAGGCCTAGGCTTGAAATCCCTCAATCCCCAGCATTGTACAAACAATACGCTTGAATAAACTCCTACAATCAAAAGTGCAGTTATGTCCGGAAAACAGTGTTTAACAAAAAACGAATAAACTTATACGGGTCCACAGCTTTAGGAGGATCTACGCCAAAATGTTGGAGGTTTCTTCCATAAAAAACAGGAAAACACGGAAACAGTCAAATAAAAAAATGTTTAAATCCTATTTTGCAAAGTTTCTGAATTCGTCCTTTAATCTGGATCCACAGCAAAATGAAAAGGTTCTTGTTTTCTTTTAAACATCCATGCTTTTACTGTCCCTGTGTTAAATGTTCTTTTGTCAAAGTCCTCTCTTCCTCCCTCCTACATCAGTCCATGTGAAAGTCCAGTTTGAAATCAAACTCGTTCTGTTCTATCGCCGTAGTTCCAGGCCACTGCCAGGGAAATGTGTTCAGCGTGTCTGACTCCGGTCTACCCAATGGAAAAAATGGTTGCCAATAAACTTATCCTGCACAGCAACTGCTTCTCCTGTAAATACTGTAAGAAGAAGCTCAGGTGAGATTTTTCACATATGATCAAATGAATCTACCGATACCTTCTGGTGACGTTTGAAGAAAAAAAACAAAAAAAAAAGCTGTGGCCACGACATGTTATCTCGTTCCCATATGCTATTAAATCATGACTTGTTCCGACAGTCTAAGAAAGTCGTGGCTACAACTTATTATCACGTCCCAACGCGCTATTATGGGTGACTACAACTTATTATCTCGATCCACACATTAAGAAATCCATTGCCTCGATTTATTATCTTGTTCCCACTCATTAAGAAACTGGTGGTCCGGACTGGCTATCTCGTTCCGACATGTTAAGAAAGTCGTGGCCAAGACTTATTAGCTAGTTCCGACATGTCAAGAAAGTCGTGGCTACAACTGATTATCTCATTCCCGCACATTGAGAAATCCATTTTCACTTTCATATCTTGTTCCGACATGAAAAGAAAGTCCGGCCACGACCTATTATCATGTACCTTTGTCTTTATACCTGCATATATAGGATTGTAGGATAGTCTTATATGCACTTATACAGTATAGGAAAACCAAAAATGCTATCTTGTGCACTCTATTAATGCGTCCCCTTTGAAACACATAACACTCAACACAGGTTCCTACACCCGTACGTCACCTATGACTACAGCCACAACTACCTTGTTCTCGCATTTTAATAAGTCGTGACCACCCGATATCTTTTTTTTTCTTCAAATGTCAACAGAGGGGCGCCATACAAATCAATAATCAAACAGTAAACCTGATATTTATCTCAATGAATACAGTATTTCATAATCTAATGTCGTCAAAAAAGATCACTGAAGTTGTCCAATGCACTGAAATCATCCACAACAGCTGATCGAGCACAAACAAGTCACATGACAGATAAATGTATTCACATATAACTTTGGTTGTTATTTTACTTCATTGCAGCCCGACCAACTACTCCTCCCTCTACGGCGAGTTCTACTGCAGCTCCCACTACCAGCAGCTTTTTAAAAGAAAGGGGAATTACGACGAAGGCTTCGGGCACAAGCAGCATAAAAACCAGTGGCTGCCGATAAATAAAGGCAGAGATGAGCCGGACTCTGTGTCCACTCCCAAAACGCCTAAAAGCAGCCCGAACGCGTCTGACAGCTCCAGAGAGTCCTCTGCGGATGTTCTCCTTAAAAAGTCATCTGCCGGAGAGCTGGGGTGCAACAGCGGGGCTGATGTCAGGGGTAAACTGAGAATGAGCTGGCCACCAGAGAAGAAGAGGAG
Organism: Lophius americanus; assembly: GCA_037951165.1. Lineage (NCBI taxonomy): Eukaryota > Metazoa > Chordata > Actinopteri > Lophiiformes > Lophiidae > Lophius > Lophius americanus. Next base: position 1,743,394 of record JBBDHG010000210.1, on the reverse strand, counting down.
CACTGGGGCTCAGTCAGCGCAGCAAACACATGTGAAGAATAAGATATCTGAAATCAGCAAAGTGTCTGCTTATAGTGAGTGTTTCTCTGGAACTAATCAGGTAAAGATCAACCGTGGCGGAGCGATGAAGGTCGACGCCACAACAAGGTCAAGCTCCATCAACTCAGGGGTGATGGAACGACCCAAGAGAACGCTTGCTATCTCCAGAGGGGAGAAGAAGCCTTCAGACCAGACAAAGTCCAGGAGCGAGTCGTCCAAAGGAGAGATTTCCAAAAACAACACCTCCCAGAGAGTCGCTAATGTTTCTTTGCCTTCCCTAGAGAAGGGTGTTATCATCAAAAACCACAGAACAGAAGGGAAACATGAGGCGCCTGCATCAAAATCCAACAACAGTCCAACATCTGATGGTCAGGATGCTCACCCAAATAAAGTCAGGAAGTCCGTGAGGTTCGCCCCACATGTTGATGCTGCTCAGTTTGACCTTACCTCACAGACGACCCCAGAGGCCATAGCTGAGGAGAAGTCTTCAGACCTCACTGAACAGAGCATGGTGACCAAATCCTCGCTTTCAAACCATGCTAGAGATGAGAATAAAGTTCATGGAATATCAGCTGGGTTCAGGAAAGATGAGAGAGAGACTGAGGTGTACGACAAGATCCCGAAATATAGATGGCATGGAGAAACAAGCAATGAGGTGGATGTTAAAGTGCAGAGCAGCGAAGAGATCCCAAAGACGGTTCTGAATGGAGGTGTAGCAAAGGTTGAGGAACCACCTGTGAGTTTCACCGAAACGCTTCATTCAACAGAAGAGGTTGAGAAACACAGAGAGGCTTCTGGGATTTCAAAGGCAACCTCCGAAGGGTTAGAAAATCCAAATACTCCCCACAGTCCTGAGGGGCGTAAGAGCCGAGAGGAGGATAAGAACCAGTTCAAAAAGAGCGACTCAACCGATGAGCAGGAAAAGAGCGGCAATCAGAAGACGCCTGCTGAAAGAACCAATTCTCTGAAGGCTTCTCTGAAACCGGCCGATAAGACCAACATCAAACTAGGATCCTGGTCTAAAGGAAAGAGTCCGTTATCAAAGCTATTCACATCAGGTGGAAATGACAGAACCGAACCGAAAGACGCCAAAAAACCGGAAGGCAAACCGGGCGGTGGACTCTTAGGTCGGCTCTTTCAGTCGTCCTCAGAGAAAGCTGGGGACTCGAGAAAATCTGCTGTACCAGAAGAAATAAATAAAAAAGCACCTGCTGAAGACAGGAAGATGGAGGAGGTGAAGGAGGATGTTACCGTAGACGTGCAGAAGGAAGGCGACACGTCTCAAGTAGCACCTCAGGATCCGGAGGATCGGGACCGTACCACGGATCAGGAGCGTACCACGGATCAGGAGCGTACCACGGATCAGGAGCGTACCACGGATCAGGAGCGTACCACGGATCGGGAGCGTACCACGGATCGGGAGCGTACCACGGATCGGGAGCGTACCACGGATCAGGAGCGTACCACGGATCAGGAGCGTACCACGGACCAGGAGCGTACCACGGATCGGGAGTGTACCACGGATCAGGAGCGTACCACGGATCGGGAGTGTACCACGGATCGGGAGGGTACCACGGATCAGGAGCGTACCATGGATCGGGAGCGTACCACGGATCGGGAGCGTACCACGGATCGGGAGGGTACCACGGATCGGGACCGTACCACGGATCAGGAGTGTACCACGGATCAGGAGCGTACCACGGATCAGGAGCGTACCACGGATCGGGAGCGTACCATGGATCGGGAGCGTACCACGGATCGGGAGCGTACCACGGATCGGGAGGGTACCACGGATCGGGACCGTACCACGGATCAGGAGTGTACCACGGATCAGGAGTGTACCACGGATCAGGAGCGTACCACGGATCGGGAGCGTACCACGGATCGGGAGCGTACCACGGATCTGGAGCGTACCACGGATCTGGAGGGTACCACGGATCAGTCGCAATCCGTTCCACCAAAAACTCTATCTGAGTCTTCTGAGCTGCTGGAGACTTCAACAATTCCGACACGAGACGACCCGTCAGCTGATGCAAGTCCAACTAGTGACCAAAAAACTCATTGGCAAATCAGCGAGGCTCCAGGTTCGTCTGAACCGGATCCTCTGATTGCGGCGCAAGCAGGAAGCCGAGAATCTCCAGAGAAAAGTGGTGAAGTGTCGAGTCCTCCAGTCAGTCCAGCCCCTGTCGACCTTTTGACCTCTGTGACATGTACTGATGAATCCGCTTGGACGACTGATGATCTGCTTGAGGCACCAGGAGGAGGGGGAGGAGGAGACCCCTCCAGCGAGGCACTTTTTGATATCAGCCATGAAAGTCCTAAAGATTCTTCCAGCCTCTCCGGTTGGACCCATTCTCAGGAGACTTTAGCGGAGACCACCAGTCATGTATTTTCATCGTCTTTGAGCGGCGCAGCTTTGATTGACGCTCCTGCTAGCCTTCTGGACCATCATCCGGTACCGAATGAGAAGGAGGGGATTCTTGGCGTGACGGATCAGCTTATAGGGTCCGATGCAGCACAAAAAAGCCCAGATGAAACCTTTAATCCCTTTATTGCCAGAAGTCAGACAAGTAAGCAAGGCGCCGACTTTGACGTATTCGGTCCAAATGATGATCCCTTCTCGCAGTTATCCGATGTAACCGTGGCGGGTCACGCCTCCACAAACCAAACGTTTGCGTTCGCTGACGACATCTTTGGAGTTAGCGACGCCTCCAGCAGCAAAGATGCGTTTACCCTGACGCCGTCCACCCAGGGCTTCTCCGACCCGCTCAACGATCTCCTGGGTCCGGGTTCATCTTCTACTGCCGCTCCAGAAGCTCACACAGATCTTTTCGCCGATGGTATCTTTGCACCGGAACCACGGCTGCCGCCAGCGCCTGAGCCGATTCAGGTAGATTTGTTTGCGGACAGTTTTCTACAAACGGAGAAAACAACAGGAAGTAGCGTAACGGCGACCAGCTGGATGGATGAGTTACTGGGCTGAAAGCAGGAGTGTGTATAAATGAGAATAATTAACATAACAGCTGGAATTTACTAACAGAAAATAAATCATTTCAAGCTGAACTTAAATATAAGTATAATCACGGCTGAATGTTTAATCGCATGAGAAAAAAAAAACAACACTAATGTGTTTGTGTTAATGTTTGGATGGTTTTTTTTGGTAGACTGGGTTTATGAAATGTGTCTTTAACACTTTAATGTCCTGCCCAACTGTTCTGAACACATTTTGGGCCTTTTTTTCTTGTGAAAACATGTAACTGAACCGGTTTATAAGATGGCCCAGTGGCAGCATGTATATGCTAAAGAGTAAGGGGCCACGGATGGAGCCCTGGGGGACACCACAAGTCAAAGGGGCCACCGAGGAGGAGGTTGTTGAGAAAGTCCTATTCGATAAGTAAGATTTTTTTTCAACATATTACGGCATGTTATGACTTACTAAACAAAATTAAGTAACTTGATACGATCATAAAAAGTCTAAAAAGGTTTGATCGTTTTTAAAAAAACTTTATTTTGCCCAAAAAAGTTGGGCTAATCTCACCAAAATGGAAAATTCTCCATGAAATACAGGTTTTCATCAAGAAATAATATATTATGAGTCTGATTCTTTTTACTGTTTAAAAACACGTTTGACCAAATGATTTGTAATTTTATGCTAAATTTAGAGGGTCAAATATAATAAATTACTACATTCCCTAAAGAAATTAGATATGCACGAAAATAATCTTTCCATGTTTTTTTTATTTCCCCTTGAAGACATTAAAGGGTGAAATTACAGCTCAACGTTAAATCACTTTCTGACATTGTCTTTTGAAGCTCACATGCAGAGAAGCCGTGAATGCAACATTTGCTGAATAATTGTATTTTTTATTGTGCATGTATAAATACTTTATCTAAAATTCTGCATCTGAAATATGTCTAAATAGTGTGGAATTTATATCTGCATCTATTTTGATATGAAAAATCTGTGTTCTGAAATCATCCTCAATAAAAATACAACTTTAAGCACCAAATTTTCATTTTTTTGACCAAATAAACGGTTAAATAAATGTAAATTGTTGACATAGTTCATAACTAAACACTAATTAAGGCTCCAAAGTTCACGTCATAGACTCACATGAAAGTGTGTCAGGAGTTATCTGTGACAGAAGAGCAGCAGCAGGAGCGAAGGGAAATGGTTTAGGGACGGCTCTGCTGGATGGTTTAAGGAAAATAAAGCTGCATTTTTAACATAAAAGATATGATAAAGGTGGATGTATGAAGTTATTTTTTGTTTTTTTTAAATCAAATTAAAATAGAAATGATTGCACATATCTACAATCTGGTTTATTGCACTCGGAATAGGAATTTTACATTTTATATATTGTAATTATAATTTAGAATTTCACTTGCGCTCTTTTAAGAATGTTTGAAAATTATATACCAAAAAAAAATAAGAAGAAAAAAATGAAATTACACATCACATAGAAATCCTATTGCAAATATAAAATAGTAACAAAAGCTTTTGTTTTTTCCTAAAATTAAATGGCTTTTGAAATTGATGTCATCTGAAGAAATCATCCGATTTTGAAACAAAATTGACTTTTTTCAAAAAATAAGTCATTATTATTTCTAATTTCATTTAAAAATATTTAATTTCCTCGTGCTTACACAATTAGTGCCCAGTACTCAAATCACACAGCGTTACAAAAAATAGTTTATTATTGGTACCCTCATGAAACATAGAGCTCATGTGATGACAGACAACTTTATTTAACATTTCTAACATTGTATTCACAAACATCAGCGTCATTTTTCTACGTCGCGAAATTGAGTGGCTCCACATTTTTGTAGACTAATCTGCAGCATCCCCCAGCCCTCCCCCGTACATAAATATAAAGCATGATAAAATATGTAATGCATCTATATATAACTAATTTTGGCTGTTTCCTGCCCTTGGAGGTGGAACTTGCGAAAGAGTGAGCCATCTTCTCATTTCATTGTTTTGTAGGATCTCTCGCTGCACAAACAACAATGTTCCTCACCTCAGCAGAGCATCTGACCATTACAAAAATGTAATAAATAGTTGTAATGATGTGGCTCCGACAGCATGACATGTGATTTAGGATTATTAAAACAATGAATATGTGTTGGGAATCTGGTCGGAAGGTTCTTGGACTTAAGAGGTCTCACACATCCGCTGATTAACCGACATCGCCATCCTGGTATCCGAAACAACAGGAAACTATACCGACTACAGTTTGGTAAATTAGTTTGGTGCCGGTTTTTTTTCTTCCATTTCTTTCAACGTGCTGCTTTTATTTCTGTGGGAGAAAGGAAGAAGAGGAATAGACGTTATGTCAGTAAGATCATTCTTCTTGCATGTAGCTCATATAATATTAAATGCTGTAATATTTAATATTAAATATTAAAAGATGCTGTGTTGTGTTTCGTAGACTTATGCAAGACGCTAATATTAGATAATCTAACAAAGTCGAGCAGGGGTCAAATCAATTTCTCAAAAGTACGTTTTTCCAAAAGATTGCGCTAATCTTATCAAAATATATTATTTTCTTTGAAAGGTAAATGTCATCATGAATTTATTTTGTAAGTGTGTTATTCATTAATGACTTCCAAAATAATGTAAATATGCAAATTTTCCCAAAATTTTGTGTGCGTGTGTGTGTCTCTATTTGTGTCAGTGTGTTCGTGCGTGTGTGTCTGAGCCGGTGTGTGTGTGCGCTTGTGTGTGTGTGTCTGTGGTTGTGTGTGTAGTGTGTCTAAGTGAATGTGTAATGACATTTTTGCATGTCCAAATCCATATAAGATTGAAGAGTGTATTGAGATTAGCAATTATAAAATTATGTACTACTACTAATACTACTTCTACTACTACTACTACTACTAATAATAATAATAATAATAATAAGTAAAATGTATATGGCACCTTTAAAGAGGCCCAATGACACTTGGTGTGTAGATGGTGTGTCAAAATGTATATATATATATATATATATATATATATATATATATATATATATATTAGTATTTTAACACTTTTTAAATACTGAAATAGTTTTTAAACTCAATAAATACTTTATTAACTCTACCATAATATCGGCCTAAAGCCTGTTAGCCCTCTTACCGGTTGCCCTCGGCCTCGTCGGTGGAATCGGGCAGCTCTCTTCTCCTGGTCTCGGGCAGCAGGAAGCAGAGACCTCCACTGATCAACGTCAGGCCGCTGAAGACGATGGTGGGGATGGACGGGTGGTACACGGCCAACATGTTGAGCAGAGGAGACACTAAACCACCAGCTCTGCTCGCAATGGAGCCCAAACCAGAGGCTGTTTGTCTGAAACAGAAACATCCACAGCTCTAAGGCAAAGATTGTTCAACTGTCAGATTTGATACATGATTTTTTTTCTCTTTAAAAACCCTGATGTAAACAACAGGGTTCCACAAACATGCAGTGCGCAGATCATCCACCAGGGGGCAGCGGAATCTTTTTTCTTTTTTTTTACTTTTACTATGAATAGTTGATGGATTGATTCAATGTATAATCGATAAAAAATTAACTAACTTATTATACTGTAAAACACCCTGTTAAAAAATGTGTTTATTTAATTTGATCCAGCATTTATTTATTAACATTTGTCTGAAAATAAACCAATTGTCGTTTCATGCATTCCATTCAGTAAAATACCCGAATGATTGTTTAAATTAAGCAACTATAGATTTGAATGTGAAAAATATGAGGATATATTTAGATATTTGTAGTGAATATCTTATATCTTACATAACCCGTTGTATCAATCAATGAATATATTGAGGTTGCAAGGGCTTATTTGCTAATAATTGCATATTTGAATCACTAAAACTGACTTATTCAGACAGGAAATACACTAAAATCATTTTTTTTGTATATTTTTGGATGGGGATATTTTTTTTTGGAAAACAATAAACAGATTGTATACTAAAAAAAAAATCTACTTTTCCAAATTTATTAAAAAAAGAATGTTTTATGAATTCAAAGAGTTTTCGAATTTCATGGCTTAAAAAAATGTTAAATATGATACAAGAAAAAGCCATAATGCATGCAAAGTGGTATTTGTGAAGAAAAAGTTCATTGAATATAATAATAATAATATATATATATATATATATATATATATATATATATATTTAATATGATTATTATCATATTATTATAATATATATTAATAATATATCATATAGGATTACGATACGTGATATATGATATATGATACATAATATACAATAATAATTTATACATATTCAAATATTTCGTATATTTTGGTATATTTTGTTGTATTATAATAATGATTAATAAATAATTGTATATTATCTCTGTATATTTTTCACCGTTCAGGCCTCACGGGGTTAACGATCAGTTTTTTAAATTTGTGAAAAATCTTTGTTAAAATCTCTGACATAGGTCAATGTAACAGGATTTAATATGTGATCTATATATATCATATATTAAATCACGGCTAATAGAATTTTTGAACAACAAATATCTGAGCGTGTCACAGTTACGGTCATAAATGTAGGTTTTGATTTGTAATTGTGTTGTTCAACCGGTGGTTCCACACTGACTCAGACTCTGTTGTGATCAGATGAAGACTGTCATCGTGAATTCCATTGGACGATACGAGGAGAGACTCTTCTTACCGAAAAGATGTCGGGAACAGTTCCTGGGCGTAAACGTTGCATATGGATCCTGCCCAGTTGGTGAAAACACGTCCTAAAGTTACTAAAGTGGTCACAGCGACGGCGTTACCTGCAACAGAACAAAGGAGTCTCAGTCATGACGGGAGAAAACGTGCTGCAGAACAAAAGAGTCTCAGTCATGACGGGAGAAATCCTGCTGCAGAACAATAGAGTCTCAGTCATGACGGGAGAAAACCTGCTGCAGAACAATAGAGTCTCAGTCATGACGGGAGAAAACCTGCTGCATAACGAAAGAGTCTCAGTCATGACGGGAGAAAACCTGCAACAGAACAAAGGAGTCTCAGTCATGACGGGAGAAAACCTGCTGCAGAACAATAGAGTCTCAGTCATGACGGGAGAAAACCTGCTGCAGAACAAAAGAGTCTCAGTCATGACGGGAGAAAACCTGCTGCATAACGAAAGAGTCTCAGTCATGACGGGAGAAAACCTGCAACAGAACAAAGGAGTCTCAGTCATGACGGGAGAAAACCTGCTGCAGAACAATAGAGTCTCAGTCATGACGGGAGAAAACCTGCTGCAGAACAATAGAGTCTCAGTCATGACGGGAGAAAACCTGCTGCAGAACAATAGAGTCTCAGTCATGACGGGAGAAAACCTGCTGCAAAACAAAAGAGTCTCAGTCATGACGGGAGAAAACCTGCTGCAGAACAATAGAGTCTCAGTCATGACGGGAGAAAACCTGCTGCAGAACAATAGAGTCTCAGTCATGACGGGAGAAAACCTGCTGCAGAACAATAGAGTCTCAGTCATGACGGGAGAAAACCTGCTGCATAACGAAAGAGTCTCAGTCATGACGGGAGAAAACCTGCAACAGAACAAAGGAGTCTCAGTCATGACGGGAGAAAACCTGCTGCAGAACAATAGAGTCTCAGTCATGACGGGAGAAAACCTGCTGCAGAACAATAGAGTCTCAGTCATGACGGGAGAAAACCTGCTGCATAACGAAAGAGTCTCAGTCATGACGGGAGAAAACCTGCAACAGAACAAAGGAGTCTCAGTCATGACGGGAGAAAACCTGCTGCAGAACAATAGAGTCTCAGTCATGACGGGAGAAAACCTGCTGCAGAACAATAGAGTCTCAGTCATGACGGGAGAAAACCTGCTGCAGAACAATAGAGTCTCAGTCATGACGGGAGAAAACCTGCTGCATAACGAAAGAGTCTCAGTCATGACGGGAGAAAACCTGCAACAGAACAAAGGAGTCTCAGTCATGACGGGAGAAAACCTGCTGCAGAACAATAGAGTCTCAGTCATGACGGGAGAAAACCTGCAGCAGAACAAAAGAGTCTCAGTCATGACGGGAGAAAACCTTCTGCAGAACAAAGGAGTCTCAGTCATGACGGGAGAAAACCTGCTGCATAACGAAAGAGTCTCAGTCATGACGGGAGAAAACCTGCAACAGAACAATAGAGTCTCAGTGATGACGGGAGAAAACCTGCTGCAGAACAAAAGAGTCTCAGTCATGACGGGAGAAAACCTTCTGCAGAACAAAGGAGTCTCAGTCATGACGGGAGAAAACCTGCTGCATAACGAAAGAGTCTCAGTCATGACGGGAGAAAACCTGCAACAGAACAATAGAGTCTCAGTGATGATGGGAGAAAACCTGCTGCAGAATAAAACATGGAAGCATGGGCTCCATGTTTTCTCATGGGCGAATGAATGAATGAATGAATGAATGAATGAATGAATGAATGAATGAAAGAATGAATGGATAAATGAATGAATGGAAGAATGAATGAATGAATGAATGAATGAATGAAAGAATGAATGGATAAATGAATGAATGGATGAATGAATGAATGAATGAGTGAGTGAGTGAGTGACTGACTGAGTGAGTGACTGAGTGAGTGAATGAATGAATGAATGAATGGATGAATGAATGAGTGGATAGATGAATGAATGAATGAATGAATGAATGAATGAATGAGTGAATGGATGAATGAATGAATGAATGGGTGAATGGATGAATGGATGAGTGAATGAATGGGTGAATGGATGAATGGATGAGTGAATGAATGGATGAGTGAATGAGTGAATGAATGAGTGAATGAATGAATGGATGAGTGAATGAATGGATGAGTGAATGAGTGAATGAATGAGTGAATGAATGAATGGATGAGTGAATAAATTAGTGGATGAATGAATGAATTAGTGGATGAGTGAATAATGATGAATGATAAAACGACCCGTCCCTTTTTCTTTCTCAGGCCGTTCTGAAACGCTCTACCTTCAGGCACCGCCAGGATTGAAATGCAAACGAGACCCCCGATGAGAAGCGTGGACGTCAGCGAGACCTTCCTCCCCACGGCCTCCAGCAGCCAGATGCAGAGAACATGAGCCGGAACTTCACTCAGACCAAATATGAGCTGCGTCAGGAAGATGTCCAGGCCAAAGTGTCCCACGTTGAATGAGAGACTGAAGTAGGCGACGTTCAGGGAGAACCTGAGGGTTTGAAGAGGAGAACGAGGATTAAGAAGAAGAATACCACAGTATAATAAAATATACCAATGTTTGAAACTCACCACGCCAATATTATGGTCAAGAAGTACTTCCTGAGCACAGCTGATTTGAGGAGAATTATGACTCCTCCCCTTTGCACTGTTTTTTCAACGACCTGTAAAAAGCAGAAGGTGGGGTTTGGGGAGAAAGTGTTTTTTTTTTTAATGCTTGCGTTTGTTGGCGAATCATGGAATCCGTCGCTCTGATACGGAAATTGATTGGGGATAAACTAAAAACGGAAGACGGCGCCTTAAAAAATGAGCAGCGGAGAAAAACCTCTAATGCGTTGAAGCTACACTATAAAATTTGTTTTTTAAAAATAGTTTTTTTTTATTAAAAACTCCCCAAAAAAATTAAGTATTTACCAAATTAAAGGATTAAGTTTGGACTCAAAATTATTTAAATTGAATTAGGTTGCATGTGGAAATAATTTCTTGAAGTTGACCGACAATTTTGTTTTTACAGTGCAATAATAATCAGACCCTAAAAATCATTTAAAAAAAAGAAAAATTGAAATTCCAGCTTTAGAAATTCTTCTATTTTACAGTTTTACCCTAAAATAAACCCAACTAAAATATAAAATAATCACTTCCTGGACTAATTTGGACCAAATCTTTTGGCTCGATTTAGTCCAAATTGGAGCATACAGAGTGACTCGTATGAGGGCAGCTTGTATATCATATTTTTATTTTTAATAGTATATATTTAATATTATTTTACTCACTAGTGGGAGCTTTTTTTTGAAGAGTTCAATCACGGGGACGCATGAGGTTCATTTGTTTTTTTGGCGTTGCCGTCGGCGACGGCTGCATAGGCCTTATTCATTCATCTATTTACTGATCTATTTATTCTAAACTCGATGAAGAAAAAGTTACGGAAATGTTTCTGCAAGCTCCCAATTACGGAAAAAGAAAAAAAGACTTCAGTGCTCAGTAATATTTTTAGGATTCCAAAAAAAAAGGTCAAATACATTTTCCAGCAGATTCTGGGGAAGCGTTCGCTTGTTGATGGCCGCCACTTTGAGAATCAGCTGTTCAGCCTCCGCCGTCCTCCCGACGCTCAACAACCACCTGGCTGACTCTGGAACAAACCTGTCAGGAACAAGGACAGTGGCGTTGATCCACAACCTTTCATTTACCTTTTAAAGCAGCAGACAGTGATCAAAAAGAAGAAGAAGAGGGAATACATACCATATGTAAATAGCAATCACTACAAATATGGCCGCTGTGATCAGCTGAGTCTGTCGCCAGTCTCTGATGAAGTAGACCAAACCAGCCAGCAGGCACAGTCCCAACGCACCGAACAGCTGGGTCAGACACGCCCCCCACGACCTCTGGCTCACCCCGATCCACTCAGTGGCTGGAAACAGGAAATCTCTGACAGTTAACGTTCCTTCCTCAAAGGTCGGTAAATGTGGTGAAAAGTTATCAGACCGATCCTCATAGTTTCCCACAATTTTCACCCCCCCAAAAAAATGAAATGTATCCTTCCACTCCTGCAGCTTCTTCAGAGGAATGGAACATCAGCGGCGTGATTCTATATCCGAGTGTTTTCTGGTTTACGGATGGATTCAGTTACTCTTTTGAATTTCCTGATAATCTTGTAAGACTCTCTGGTCGTACAGGAATAAACACAACAGCTCATTAGTTTGTACTTTAACTTAAGAGCCTAACACAAAAACAAAAACAAGAGTAAGAGACGTCGGAGAATACCGTACTCAGTATGACGCCGTTCAGTCGATAGCCCCCATAGCCGATCCCCGCCAGGAACTGGGACGCCAGGTAAAAGTAGAAGTTGGGAGATAATCCAGTCGTTGGGGTAAATATGACCGTCAGGATGATGGAAATATGAGCCGCTCGTTTGCGACCCACCCTGGAAAAGACAAGACCTCTCTGGTCAGCGGCAAGTGAGTGATACAGTTTTGTGTTTTTATACACTCTAAAAACTGTTCGCGTCTCCACCTCCTTGTTCTGGGTCACTATTTTCCACCCAGTGTTGGGTCAAACCAACCCAACCTGCTACACCACAGCCTTAATCCAGCAAATGGATAAGTAAAACTACCGGCGCGCTCGCACCCCTGGTGTCAGAAACATACAACTGGTTTTTCCCAAAATCAATCCAGTTCTTCCACGTACTGAGGACTATGTTTGTATCTAGTTTGAAAAGAATCCATTAAATAGTTTTTGAGTTATGTCGGTAAAAAAATGAATAAATAAATAAAAGAAGTTCCCTTAGTCGGTAAAATATTGACTATTAGAGTTAAATAATGTTTATAAATTCAACAATATTCATAAACATCACCAAATTTGGATGAAAGTTTGTTTCATCCAAAATAAAACAAACTTTTCGATTCAAAAGTCGCGAAATTATGAAGGAAATGTTTGGAGATAAACTCCCCCCTCGGCTGATCTTTCCCAAAATCATTCCAGTGCTTCCTCGTTCTAATGTCTATGAAAAGGTGAAATTTGAAAATGATCCACGAAATAGTTTTTTTGGGAGTTTTCACGCCAAGGATCTGCGGCGGCGGCGATAATTCCGTTCCTCCTCGAAGCATTTTCTTTACTTTCTTTTTTTTACAGTGTATAAAAGTTTGATGGACTTTTATTGAACTGGATCAAAGGCAAACTTCTCCTCTTTTTTCCCCCCCAGAAATTCAAACCGCACTCACGATTCAGCGAAAGGTCCGAAAAGGAGACACCCAAAGAGGACGCCGGCCATCAACACTGCTTGGGCCACTTGCAGCAGATAAGCCTGGTCACAGACTAGATCAAACTGAGGAGAGGTTCAACCACATGTTTCAGGACGGACACATTCTTTTATCGTGTGAGACCTTCCATCACTTACGTCGGTGACTATGGTGGCGTCGTACAGCGTCTTGTAGTACACCCATCCATCCCGACAGCCCTCGGTCTCGTTGAGTCCGTACTCCCTGATGGCGTCTATGTCCCGGTCCACAGGGACAAACATCCGGCACCGGCTGAAGGTTCCATCCTCCTCCCGGGGGAGAGTCAGGTTCAGCTGCTCGTCCTTGGTTAAGTTAAGATCCACTCCGAGGATCCAGTCGGTGTCGCAGTGTCGCTCCGGATCGGACTGGGTGAAAAACACGCTGGCAAAGTGAAAAGAGAGAATGGCGTTGGGGAAACAGAGGGCCAAAAGAATGATCTTCTGGAATAATCCAAACTCCCCGATATTCCGGAGGATCTCTCCGAAATCAGCCATGGTGAGGACGCGGGCTGTGGAAACGCAGACGCTTAATCAACAGCCGTGAGAGCTCAGACTTTGGACTGCATATATACAGTAGGTGAGAAAGCACATGGTTACTGTTTTACTAAGCTGCAGAACCTTTAGATGTTCTAAAGGACAGACACCCGCGTGAGAAACCTCCACCCGCTCAGAGCCTCTGGACTCTACATCATCGGTAGAACCCTGGTCTTCTCCTCATGACATCACCGACTCCAACCACCAATCGCCAAACTCTCCCTGCCTCACATTTTCTATATGTGGTTTACTGTGATTTCAAATCAATGTCAAATAAAAGTGGTTTTTGAGGGATTCAGAAGGAATCAATCTTCTCCTTGGGATTATTACGTTTGTGGTTCCACCTGAGGACGAGTTACATAAACCTCTGCCGTTGTTTATTAACAGTTTTTACTAACTTGTTTTTCAAACAGCACATTAACTTAACACATTAAGATAAAAAGGATCTGCAAAAGCCACAGTATAACATATTGAGAAACGAAATCTGTAACGGCAAATTACATATATTATATTTATTAAATATAATTGTACACTCCTTTTCTCCCTCTTTTGATTGATTCCCTCCTGAGAGATGTCAGTGAAATAATAATAATAATAATAGTTACTATTCGTTGATGCATATAAAGAAGGGATTGCCTTTTTTTTTTTATCTGTGTTCACTTGCTCATAAACTCTGACTTATCTCTGAGACTGTGTTCCAGGCCTACGAGGAGGAAAAACGTAGAAGAGGTCAAAACTCCAGAGACACTTGTAGTGTAAAGAACTTAATGATGCTATCATCAGGTTTATGACATAAACCATGACAAAGAACATCTACAAACAATCATATTAATACACATCATGTGTTTATTACTAGTGTATTACATAGTAACAATACGATAAAAACGATCATAGAGCTGGTATTAATGTTTTCCCTCTACATAAACCCGAGAGAGAGAGAGAGAGAGAGAGAGAGAGAGAGAGAGAGAGAGGGAGAGAGAGAGAGGGAGGGAAATGGACCGGGAGAAGGACAGGGGGTCCGGTGCACCATCAGTAGTATGGTGGTGTTGAATCCTCCATTGTGGTGCAGAAAGAGCTGAGTCATTAGCCAACGCTCTCACTTCGGCGGGTCCATCTTCGTTCCCACCCTCCCCTATGATCATGAACTCTGGGTAATGACCGATAGAATGAGGTCAAAGACACTCGTGGCTGAAACGAGCTTCCCTTGAAGGGTGACCGGGCTCCGCCTCAGATAGTAGGTGGGGAGTAAGATGGAGCTGCTGCTCCCTCCAGTCGAGGTGGTTCGGGCATCTGATTGGACTGCCCCCAGGACTCCACCCTCGTCCGACTGGGAGGAGAACCAGGGGTAGACCCAGAACTCAATGGAGAGGCTTTCCATCTCATCTGGCCTGAGACCGCCTCGGGATCCCACCAGGTTGAGCTGGAGAGATGGTTTGATTCCATCCTCTTCATACAACCCAAATAACCCCAGAACTAGAGTTCTCTGGTTCTGCCGGTTCTGTTCCACCGTGTTTGACTGAATCCCGGTTTCCTTGGGGGTCGAATTCCTTCAACGTAAAAGCAAGATAAGATTATATTAGTCTGACTTACAACCTTCATCTGACTGAAAAATGTTTCCTCACCTTGACGACTATGGAAGGTGTCACACACAGGTATTTTTAACATGTCTGGAAGAAAAAAGTAGGTTTGGATTGGTTGTTCTTTATAATGGTTACTGTACATTCCCCCGGTCGACCCCAGGGCTAATTCAGGTCAATGGACCTTTTGTTGGACCCGGTTCGGACGACTGATGATTATTAGACGTGACAAAACCTCGCCGGCAGGAAACCTTTTCTTCTCAACAGAGGCAGAGCCTGAAGAGAAAACTCATAGAAGACTAAAATAAATGTTTCAGAATGCTGATCTGTCAGTTTGGTCGTGAGAAATAACGTGACCCCGCCCCCTAAACCACCAGAATATATATGTTTGAAATGCTGAAACTTCTTACTCCTTAAACAGACCGGGGGGTCAGAAAAAGACCAATCCTAAAAATGTTTAAAGTCGATCATGTATATTTCATGTTTACCCAGTAAGTTAGGACAAGTCAATAAAGACGAAGCAAAAAGAATGACGTCAACCTTTTATTAAGAGACGTTAAATATTGAAACAGGTCAAAACTGATGACAACAGAAATGTTAAACAGTTAATCAGTAAATCGGGTAAAACTGGGTTTGAGGCAGATTCAGTAAAAACCAGGAAAGTTGTTTCCTTTCAATAAAATCCATCGTCTAACTAAATCAGGTTGTAACGGATCCTACTCTTCAATAAATTCATTAAAAAAAAAGCAACTAGAAGTTAAACTAACAGACAGGGAATAAAGGAACAGGGAATAAAGGAACAGGGAATAAAGGAACAGGGAATAGAGGAACAGGGAATAAAGGAACAGGGAATAAAGGAACAGGGAATAAAGGAACAGGGAACAAATTCAACAATTCAATAACACACCTGTCACTTAAATCATGAATATATTAATGGTGGAAATTAAATAATGAAGCAGGTGGTTTTAAAACTCACGCTAGAACATAGGTATGACCTATAGGAATACGACCCAACACATAACGTCTCCTGACTTCCTGTTAACTGTTGTATTCAAAATTCAATCAACTCTTTAAATAAGAATAATCTAAAACATAAATCACTATTCAACAAATGAATTTTTGAATTTTGTTTTAATTTAATTTATTAGTCCAACTGTTGAAATAGATCCAAAATGGACTCCACTCTCTTTTTTGGTGTCTGCGAGTGTGTGTGTGCATATGTGAGTGTGTGGGAGTGTGTGCGTGTGTGTGTTAGTGTATGTGTGTGTATGTGTGTGTATGTGTGTGTATATGTGTGTGTTAGTGTATGTGGGTGTAAGTGTGTGTGTATGTACGTACTGTGTGCGTGTGTTTGTGCATACGTGTCTGTGTATGTGTGTGTTAGTGTATGTGTGTGTGTGTGTATAAGTGTGTGTATGTGTGTGTTAGTGTATGTGTGTGTTAGTGTATGTGTGTGTATGTTTGTACGTGTGTGTGGGTGTTTGTACGTGTGTGTGTGTGTGTGTTAGTGTATGTGTGTGTAAGTGTGTGTGTGTGTGTGTTAGTGTATTTGTGTGTAAGTGTGTGTGTATGTACGTACTGTGTGCTTGTGTTTGTGCGAGCGTGTACATGTTTGTGCGTGTGTGTGTGTGTGTATGTGTGTGCGTGTATGTATGTACGTGTGTGTGTGTGTGTGTGTGTGTGTGTGTGTGTGTGTGTGTGGTGACAGTCTTTTGGTGGAGAGTATGTGTGGACAGGAGAATGTCACATGTCTACTCAGAGGTGTTTAGGAGGAAGATAATTCAGTGAGCTGGAGAAAGTGGCCGGGTCAGGAGAGGTTCTGAAGATCAGGAGGTTCTGAAGATCAGGACTCTGTCCTCGAGGACGGGCAATTCAACTTCCAAGCATGTTGAACCGTCCTGCTCAGATAAGTTGAGATAAGATAATCTTAAAGGCGTATCTTATTTTAGCCGGCCCGTTACTGGACAGGACCCCAAGGCTGCTCCGGGGTGAAGAAGGTTCTACCAGTGGTTAAATAAAGGCATCTTTATTTGTAGTTCTTATGTATCTCTTCAACAATGACCTCTGACTCCTCTGTCTGCTTTAGTCTTCTTCTTCCTCTCCAGGTCACAGATGTGCCTCATTTATAATCACCCCCCTTCCTCCTCCTCCTCCTCCTCCTCCTCCTCTCTCCTCACAGATTCAGGTGACAGCTGTTACTAAACTGGTGCTGTCATTTTCAAATTAACCGACGGAAATGACTAACGCATATTACGTTAAAGACCATTTTTTTTTCTATTTACTGTCTCTATCCTTTCCAAAAAAGAACAAATGAAAAATGAATCTTCTGACAACCAAATGGAAATTATATTTCCTCCCTCGCTTTTTTTTGTTTTTCCTCCCATAGCACTGTATCGCCTGTACCAGCAGTAAAAAAAAACATACCTGGGAAAACCCACAAGGTGACCCTCTAATGCTGTTAGTAAGAGAAAAAAGCTCCGTTAAAATATTCCTTTCAAGTAGAATAGCTTGTCACAAACAAGAAAAGAGTTTAAAATAGATATATATAATATTCTGACTAGACTTTTGTGGATTTGCTGTAGATGTTTTCATCCATCTTGTAGTCACTTCCTGTTTTCCCACTGGTCATATCCCTGTAATGAAAAGAAAAAATACGATTAAGATTACGTCTGTCGGACCAATAACATTTATCTAGTTGACCATTAAGAAAACTCTGAAAATCCTTCTGGTGACTGGAGATCAGTTTCTGACACTGTGATGTGGTCGTGTTGGCGTCATCAGTCCATGACCTCCAGAAGCGATGGACTCATCAGTTGATTACGAGCGGACCAATGGTAGACCGGCGCCCCTGATTGTCCATTATCTGCCTCCTGATTAATTCTGCTGTTCGGCCGGCTCACCTATTTCTCTCGGCTTCATTTGTGGAATCTGGAAGCTCTTCCCTTTTGGTCTCAGGGAGGAGGAAGACGAGTCCACAGCTGATCAGAACCAGGCTGCTGAAGACGATGATGGGTATGGCCTCGTGGTAGAAGCCCAGCAGGTTGAGTGACGGAGACAGCAGGCTGGCTACTCTGAATGCCGTGGAGCCCAAACCCACCGCCGTTTGCCTGAAAGTTGGGTTCGCTTTAAAATATGTACAAGAGACATGTGGAATATCGATGGTATGTTTGTGTGAACTTGTACCTGACAGGGGTGGGAAACAGCTCTTGAATGTAGACCATGCACACCGACCCAGCCCAGTTGAACAAGACCTTTCCGACCGTTACCAGAACCGTGATAGCAACAGCACTGTCTGGGATTAAAATGACAGTGTTTATAGAAACCACTGAGGTCCAGATGGATTTAAGAACATGTGCTGGATGGGTGGGGGATGGGGGGGGGGCACACACCTCGAGGGAAAGCCAGGCTTATGAAGCAGCACAAACTTCCTATCAGGAGGGTTGATATCATGGATCTCTTTCTCCCTATCCACTCCAGAACCCAGAAAGCCACGAGATGTGCTGGGATCTCCGAGACCCCGAACAGGAACTGAACCAGGAAGATGCTCAGTCCAAATTTACCCACATTCAGAACGAGCCAGAAGAAGCCCAGATTTACGGAAAACCTTCAAAAGAGATCACATGACAGAGAAATCGGATTCGGTCGCGTCGAGGCATTAAGTCCAGATGTTGCTCAACTTACCAGGCAAAGGAGAGAATGAAGAGATATTTTATCAGGATTTTGGAGGTGAAGATGGTTCGGATTCCTCCACTTTGAACTTCTCGTTCCACGTTCATCTGAAGGGTAGATGCATTAGTGCGACATAAAGCCGTTCAAAGTTAATTCTGTGTGAAAAATGTTTTACCTGAAAGGTTCAAATCTAAGAACCAGGTAGTTAAAGGTCGGTTATTCTTTACATTCATCGCTAAAATGATTCGATCACGGGTCTACATACCGTCAGAACCCTTTCAGATCGACTAATGCACCGCTGCAACGGCAACGACCTTCACGCCGGAAGGACTTTAACGTTAAATCATTTCATGAAGCATCTAGACGGAACCCAGGAGAGCGAAAACATCCATCAGGGCGGCTGAGTTTTTCAGTTCTACAGAAGCTCTTCTGTGGGCTCTGACAGAACGGGCCAGCGCCGTTCTCCACACACATCAATGACCTTTGGACACCCACGATCCTTTCACTGGTTCAGACTTTTCATCCTCAGTAGGTGTCCTCAGGATGAAAAGTTCACCTGTTGCTGAATATATCCACGCACCAACGCACCAGCGCATTTGATATCATCCCTCATTTGGTAGCTATCAAAAATAATGGTGGTTTTCTTCCAATTGTACCGGAAAAACCTGTGAAGACGAATGAAATCTGATATATTTCAAGTCCCTGCGCTTCAGATTTGCCAAACGGGAGTTCACGCCTGGATGGCAGCAGCTGTCAGCGCCGCCACTAGAGTTCCCCCTGTCCTTTTTGTTGGTATGTTGAATGTAACTCTCATTAGTGGAAGACAGAGGGCGGGCGAAGATAGATTGTCATCAGGACTTCCTCCCTCCCCCGAGGGACTTCATGGACATAGTTATGAATATCCTGCCGACAACGCCATGGACATCTAGGGTACTGCAACAAAAGCTGTCCTACTTGTGAAATCTTTATCTCAAGAAAAAGCTCAGGGATGACAGAAGAGTCAACTTTGTTGTCAGTATCGAGAAGGACTGACTGAACTGTCAATCAAAAGCCTGGTGTTTAAAGAACCAACCAAAGTCCGCATCCGGGAAATGTTCAAGGTGGGTCCTTGGTTTCTACAAGGTACCAATGGTGAGAAGTGGTTCTCAAACTCTGTGCGGTCCTCTTATCTACAGTAAACAAGATGGACAGGAAGGTCTGGTGAGTAACAGACAGCAGCAGAGAGAGAGTTTGGTCTTCAGACAGGAGGAAGAGCTCTCAGAGGTCAGGGGTTCCACGGATCTGGTCCAAACCAGCAGCAGAGAGGTCAAAAGGTCAGACCTGATCAACGAGGCCTTTTCTTGTAAATATCAGAAAGATGAAAGACACGATCCAGAATCCTAAAGATCCGCCGCTTCATAAAATTTCCACCAAAATCCATGAACAACCTTTTGAGACATCTAGCAAACGAACAAACGTGGACCATCACATGTTTTGGGCTAGTTCGCCCAAAACGGCATGCTGACGCTGAATTAATAAGATTGAAAAGATTAAACCTGCTATAAATCAACAGTCTACCTTGTTTGATTGGCCATGTTAGCACGTGGATGTTAGCATTTAGCCCATGCACCACATGTGGTTTCCTCCCAGAACTGCTGGAATGTTTATTTCTTCTTTTCCAAGAAATGACTGAAGTCACATTTAATTTTATCGAATGAAAACCGAAACAGACTCACGTTCTCCAACATGTTGTCCGGAATGATCTTTTTATTGATTGCGGCAACTTTGCATATGATCTTTTTGGCTTCTTCCGTTCTTCCCCGCCCCAGCAACCACCTCGCAGATTCAGGAATCCACCTGAAGAGATGAATCACACTCCAACAGTGAGTTATCGGTAAAAATATCAGGTGACACGACTGTTCATAATAATAGCCGCAAAACTAGATTTAGCCATTTTAGTTTGACCCGAAAGTGAGTTTATGTTCAAATACAATTCTGTGAATAACAGAAAACGTGTTATATACGTACAACACGTACCATATGTAGATGAAATACACATATATGTATATATATACATAAATACATATATATATACATAAATACATATATATACATATATATATACGTACAACACGTACCATATGTAGATGAATATGAAAGCCTGCGCTCCCGCAATGACATACTGAGCTTTTCTCCAGTCGCGAATAACATAAACCAATCCAGCCATGGCGCACTGTCCAACAGCTATAAACACCTGACCCAAACAGGAAGCAATGGACCTTTTGGTGACCCCGATCCATTCGGTAGCTGCAGACAAAATTTAAACAGCTAAATTAGTAACAAACGGGACTATCGAGAACAAAAAAGTCTCTGCTCTACTTCACACCTAATACGGTGGCGTTGATTCGACATCCTCCGTTCGCAGCTCCCACCAAGAACTGGGCCACCAAGTAAATATAGAAGTTTGGAGACAAAGCGGCCACTAGGACAAATATCAGCATGAGGACCACCGGTAGCTGGGTGGTTCTCCTGCGACCGCACCTGAGGTTGAGAGAGAGAGTGGGCGACTGTCAGATGTCAGAGTTTGAGGAACACTAACGTCATTTATTCGCAAATTGACTCACGATTCCGCCACGGGTCCGAAGATGAATGAACCAAATAGTGCGCCCGCCAAGTAGACTGTCTGCGCAACTTCCACCATGTTGGACCGGTCACAGACGAGGTCGAACTGTAAAAAACAGGCGCCAAAGTGAGAAGAGCAGTCAGAGCGGCTCCCACCCAGCAAGTGAGACTCCACGAAGAGTCTCCGATCCCCTGCGTTGTACAAGCACTCCGCATGGACGGAGCTCCTCAGATTAAATGTAGAGTTACGTCATTTCATTTAGGGAAGAAGGAATGTAGGAAAAAGCTCCTTCTATTGAGTAAAAATGTCCTATTAGAGTAAAATATGATGTGTTCTAGATGGATCCCCGTGAATCGATTCACAAGAACCAAGTTTGGGCCGAATCAGACCAATGGTGGAAAAATTACATCGCGACATAGAATAGAGCTTTTCCCAAACATGTGATGAAAAGGTAAATGTACTTACGTCGGTGACTATGGTGGCGTCGTACAGCGTCTTGTAGTACACCCATCCATCCCGACACCCCTCGGTCTCGTTGAGTCCGTACTCCCTGATGGCGTCTATGTCCCGGTCCACAGGGACAAACATCCGGCACCGGCTGAAGGTTCCATCCTCCTCCCGGGGAAGAGTCAGGTTCAGCTGCTCGTCCTTGGTTAAGTTAAGATCGACTCTGAGGATCCAGTCGGTGTCACAGTGTCGCTCCGGGTCCGACTCCACAAAAAGGGAACTGCAGATTAAAATGGGTACTATGAAAGATGGCAAACTCAGCCCGACGAGGAGAACTTTCTGGAAGACACCAAAGTCACCAATGGTCCTCAGAATCTCTCCAAATTCCACCATCTTCACGCGGCGGGCGGACGAGTGAGACCAACTCCGGCAGACGGAGAGAAGTCGCAGGTATGAACGTCTGACATCAATCAGTTACTAGATATGTAATGATCTCATGTTTTGATGAAGCCCGTGAACCCTGTTTGGTAATGATTGACACATTGACAAGGCGGGGTTATTCCTAAAGCCCACAATTCAAAGGGCTTTACAAAATATATGTATAGAAAAAGTGTGACCACATGGCAACAATATGCTAATTTGTCCCGCCCCCTCGCTTGTGAGAGCGAGGGGGCGGGACAAATTAGCATATTTTTTGGTGGCAAAATTTTAAAAAAATACAAGAAGAGATTATAAAAAATCATATAATATAAAAGAATAATTATGTTAATAAATAAGTTTATTTTATAATGTTTTAGATGCCAGATGCACAGAGGCTTTCTATAAATACCTGTATTTTCTATTTTGATCGCATTGGACTTTGTGCTTTATTTCTTCTCTTCTTCTTTTTTTTTATGAGCAATGCAACCTGAGCTGTACACTTTCTTTTATGATGCGGCTTAATGATACACATGTTGGTTCAACTCACGCCCTGGCACCGGCGCTGTAATCACCGTATCCGATTAAATCACTGCTCACGTAAACAACCAATCCAGGAAAACCCTTTTGGAATGATTTCACTCTGAAAGGAGGAAAATGTCCACGATCGAATTCTGTCCCGGAAAAGCGGGAGCAAATACCTGGCAGGTTCCTGATGGACTGGAGCTCAGAGGCTCAAGGGCGTTGTTATTGGTTTTGGTGCTGAAGTCAGAGAGGAGGGCCCGCCTCAAACGTCTCAGTTCCAAATGATTATAGCTGCAAAGTCTCTCTACGGATTTCATGATTTGGTTTTTGGGGCATCTCTCCACTGAGACCACCTCCACCTATGCAGGTGCGGAGGCCTCTATAACATCAGTACATCTGAGGTTGACGTTATCCACCCCTTTACTTCACTGGCTGAGGGGGATGTTTCTTCTAAAGCGGGAGAAGACAAAGTGTTCGTAGAGGGGTGACACTGGAGATCAAATAAGCAGCAGTCCTTTCCGACATTTATCAACTCTTTGATCTCCATCCCTTGATGGAACAAGCATTTTTATTTGAGTTTTTTTTTTCTTTTCCATCGCCTTCCCCTCATTTCTACATTTTAAATGTGAATTTCATCGTAAAATTGCTACTGTTTTTTTCCTTAAGTTTCCATAGTCTCAATAAAAATATTTATGTCTAAAAAAAATCAAAAACCACAAGATCATTGACTGAAAACACAAACAAACTAGGTTTTTTGGGAATGGGAGAGAAATATCTGAGTAAATATCTCACTCCTGGTTTCAGTGTTAGTTTTTCTGATTCCCTCTTTTTGGACGTTAATCAGTACGAAAGTTATTAAGAGTGAGATCGGAGGAAGTTGGTCCAAACGCATTGAGCCACTTGGAGATGATCGGGTCCAGACGACGTCGCCTCCGTCTCATGATGAGTCAGTCCAAAGATATCGAGAACCCAACAGTTCTTTAGGACGTCTGAAAAGACGGAGGTTGGAATCACCACCGGTAACGACACACTTAAAGTTTTACACAGGTCAGAAAGAATAAACCGTGAAAGCCAGGCTTTCAGGAAAACCTCGTCTTCACTCTTTTAAATCCATCATGTGACTTTATTTAGTTGCTGAGAAGGATCCGCATGTGTTGACATTTTCCTGTAATCTATGAAGCTCAAGAAATCTCTTCTGTACGTTATCAGACGCTTCAACTCAAGTTACGCAAAAGAAAAAAAGATGTAATTAATTGAAAAAAAAGAAAAGAAAGAAGGATGAATCGTTTTCAAAAAAAATTGGAAAAGTGAGGAAAAAAATTGGAGAAAATGAGAAATTATCTCCGAATTCTAACGCACGCAAAGAGGGAGGTACTTCCTGTGTTTTCTCGATTATCAAAATGACGTCTCATCGGTAGACGTTGGGCAGGTGTCAGAGAGAGCAAATGCGCTTAATGACATCAAAGAACTCGGTTGTTTGATTTCAAGCACCATGTAATTCCAAAAAACACACACATTTGAACAGATAAATAAGGTGCCAATCCGACAAACTGTCTTCAAATGAAAAGGCCAACAGTGGGAAACACTAGAAATCAAAGGGGACCAAACATAAGGAGTTCAAATCTCTTCGCCTGGCGTTACAATAATCCTCTCATCACACATGTGCACAGTCTACGCGTTTTCTCCCCGTACAAAACCTCATCCTCCGTGAACACTGTACACACATTTACATCTTTACATACACCATTTACAACGGTACCGGCACCAGGGACCGTTTCACGGCCCTCCAATGACGTTGATTTGGTCGGCAAGTGTTTATGTCGCTTACAGTCTGAAGTCTGGCCAGAACGACGCGCCTGCCGAACAAAAGTGACGCCTGACGTCTGGTTACGTTTGAAGAGGTTACTCCAAACAAACTATTAATCAATCATGTGGTTTACTTGATAGTACGTTTCATTTATTGAGGTTTTAGGGGGACCAATTATAGACCGTTTAATGTCCTCACCAACAAAAATAAAGAAATCTTTTTTTCAAATTTCTTTGGGGCATTTATTATCTTAAACTGAGAAACTCTAAATTTAGCAAAAAATTTCAAATTATTCGGTCAAGTATAGTTTCAAAGAGTAAAAAAAATAAAATCAGACTGACGAAATTATTTCATAATGAAATTTAAAGTCAATTTAAATTACATTAACTCACAAAGCATGTCCTAAGAAAAGTATCCCACACTTATGTTTTGGTTGTATCAAGTAACGTTATTCTGTTTAGTTAGTCCTCTTTACATGAGTAAACACGGCCAAAAAGAATTCCACTTATCAGTGGACTTACTAGCAATGGCTAATGCCTCTTTGACTTGTGGTGTACCCCAGGGCTCTGTCCTTGGCCCCCTACTCTTTCACATATACACCGGGTCATATTATAAACGGGGCCAGTAACATTTCTCTAAAATAATTATTGACTCAAATTGCGATGATTGGAATAGTTGAGCAGGACATTAAAGGGTTGAAGCGGCGGCTGTTTAGTGATGCAGAACGACTTTCTGTTCGTGGCCCTAACAGCATGAAAATCCTGTCCAGCTCAGTGAGGACGAGGAAATGTTCACGATGATGATGCCGACGCGAGGACTTCACCATCTCAACCAGTTTCAGTGTATTAAAACTTGTTGATGAGCATTCAAATAAGGTGAAGCAGTGGCTCATGGGAATGTTACTGGTATTCAAAGTGCTTCAAATGCTCTATAATTGACGAGTGCGACCTCAAAAGACCTTGCGTGCGTTTAAACTTTACGATTGTATGCAGATTTTGTCGTTGCTTCTCTTACATTTCGTTTATCTGGTGGTGTTTTTACATGAAAGCGATGAGGCTTTGTAGATGACGCATCAAAGTCTTAGCACTAAGACCCAAACTATCTGCTCGGATCTATCTCCCAGCTTCTAGATGGTATAACTGGTGTGTGTGTGTGTGTGTGTGTGTGTGTGTGTGTGTGTGTGTGTGTGTGTGTGTGTGTGGCTGCCTGAGATGGTAGTGGGGCACAAAAACCTGGTTCTGTTCAACCTCAGAGAAATATTATCAGTAACCAGGGGTCATAAATGGGGAAAATAAATGCCTTTTTGGAACAAGAATATGAGGAAAGTGTCAACATGTGAAAATAAACCTGTCCATGTTTTCATTGGGACAGCGAGGTTCCGAGCCTCATCTCTTCAGTTCTGCTTCCACGAGACCATAGCATGCCTTGGGTTGGGGACCCGGTAATTGTCTATTATTTTTAACTAATCCTATCAGAGTAACCAGAATCACAAAACTAAACTAAAATTAGAAGAGATTTATATGGGTGCTGTGGGAGATTTGATTTAATTTCTGGATACGGCGCACACAGACTCCACCTAAGAATCACAAACGGACTCGATGTCTCACCGAACGCACAGGTTCAAAATCTGATGTTTGACAAAGGCTGAAGTTACACTTTTCAGTTAAAGTGCGGTGTCAGGATGGCACAACACTCTTCTGTGGCACAGTCGACTAACAGGAAGAAAAAAAAAAGGCAATCGCTTCCAGAACTGGAAAGAGGATTTTTTTTTCCCCGATTGTGCTTATGTAGAAGAGGATGAACAAGAAAAGAAAAAGAAAGAAGGAGTTGATATAGTGGATTGCATCTCTTCTCCCATTGACTGTATAAGTGCACTGTAAATGTTTCAAGTGTCATTCCTGTGATGAACTGAGCCTCTTCCCAAGGTGTTCCTCATGCATCCCTGCAGTAGTGTGACACTCCTGCCAGCTCCATGTCTCCTCCTCGTGATCTTCCTTCCTCCTCCTCCTCCTCTTCCTCTCTTTGGCAGCGGTGGTTTCTTGGAATTGACTACAATGCAGCTGTCAATGTCTTTAGTTTCTGTCCTTTGTTTCCGGCGCTGCTCGACTTAACTGATGCTGAGCTGCGCGAATCCAAGGAGCTTAACATCGTCGGGGATTTCAGATTCATCCATTCCTGATGCCTGGAAGAGAGGGAACGTCAAAAACTCTATTTTTCTCCTGTCACAACAATAATTGGTCCGACCAAGTTACACACACACACACACACACACACACACACACACACACACACACACACACACACACACACCCCCCCACATACAAACACTATTAATATTATTGGCAGCCTTTTATAAAGAAATGAGAAAAGTGAGATGCAATAATGGTTTATATTGTCTACAACCATGTTCTTTAATTTAGATTCCTCAAAACAAAAATAAAATAAAATAAAACCTTTTATTCGCATAACATAAGAAACCCAGAACATTCTTAAAATAAAACCCATTACAACTTGTGTGACACAATTATTGGAAATACTATTATTAAAGGCCAACTGAAGCACATTTCCTGTCCTGTTTTGTTTTCATAGGTTCGTCTGTTTGAGTAGGAACTTTGAAGCTGTGGACAATGTTTTACTGGGGTATAAATATGAGGTGACACAGGAATAATTCTCTTTGAAGTTCTTCACAACAGGAAAGATCGGAGAACGCAGCAATGATGTGCAAAGAAAAGTTGTAGGGCTGCACAAATTCAAGCAGTTCAAAATGTCCGTTTCAATTCTTAGATCAATAATCAAGAGAATTTAAAGAGACTCCGAGATGTTAAAATGGGCCATGAAGAGGGTGTGTCTGCAAACTGACCCCACACGTTGTGAGGGGGATTGTTTGGCTGGTAAAAGACTCTCCATGGATTAAAGCTAGAGAATTTCAGAGGTCAGTTGAATCTGGAGTTAGAAAGTCTCCCTAACCACCATCAGATGGCGCCGACACAAACACAAGATGTTCAGGAGGGCAGCCAGTAAAAAGATTCTGCTGTCATCCACACACAAGACGAAGCTCCGACAGTTTGACAAACACCACTGGGACTTTCACTGAGACCGGTTCAGAGGTCAAATGAGACTGGAGACAAGAGATTTTTGGCAACAAACGTCAAATATGGGTGTGGTGTAGCAAAAAAGAAAGCCACAAAGAATAGCACCTCCTACCCACTGAGAAGTCTGGTGGTCTGATGCTGCTGGGTTTTTTCTCTTCCAAAAGGTCCCGGACATCTCATTAAAAGACATGGTTCCATGGACTCTTAAAACCTAAAGCCTCTGTCGGGAAACTTAAAGTGGGCCCGTGGTTGGACCTTGCATCGGGACAAGGATCTGAGGCTCGCCTCAAAATCAACCCTAGAATGATTCTGAGATCTCAACCGGATCTAAAGGAGAGTCCACAAGCGTGGAACTCAGAATCTGAAAGAGTTGGACTATTTTAATATAAATACTGAATGCAGGGTGCCAATAATTGTTGCACAAACGTTTTAGAGAAAAATAAGTTCTATTATGTCACGTCATGTTAAACTTATGTGAATAAAAGAACGAGGGTATAGACATTAAAAACACATTTTTTGCTGATGTCTCTAAAAAGGTGCTAATAATTCAAGAGGACACTGGACATGAAAAAAAAAGTGCTTACAGAGAGAATCAGTGGATGGAATCCACCGTCTGTGCACTTACCAATTTAAAGGTCACATTTTTGTTATTGTGAGGATCGTCGACAATCTTCTGCAGATTGGCAGCAACTGGACCGGAGAGGAGGCGTGAAGAAGAAGAAGAAGAAGAAGAGGAAGGACCATGTTAGAGGTACGTCTAAGGACAGATGACAATTCCTTTCCACTACTATGACCTGTAAAAGCTGAAGTGGAGCTGGAACCTTATGTGACCCGTCATAACACAGTGGAGTTTGTACCTGCTGAAGCACAATAACTCAGAACTCAGATCTCCTCGGGTTATCGCCCAGATCATTTAAACACAAGTTGGCTTATTTCCAGTCACTGAAGCGCAGCATTATAGTTCTAACAAAACAAATGAAGTGAAGCGTTTAGATCTACTGGGATGGTTTCTGTATTTGACGCTAGTTTAAAGCTGAACAACCTAATCAGGTTTCCTGCGCAGGGGCGATAACATCCCATCATATGAGGTTAGGCCCATGTCTCTTACTTACCAATGACTAAGTCTTTCCCGTCAACCAGACCGGCTGAGACCAGCTCCTGTGAAACGCCGTCAGCGGAATCTGGGGACAGACGCAGACGGAGACTGATATGATACTTTCACATGTGAGGGTTTAAACGAAGGTTTCACTCTTTCTGCAACAAAGTGGATATAACATAATTGTTTTTTAAAAAAGGGGGAATTTTCGTTACAAAATCTTCCCACACGAGTAAAATATGAGTTTAAATATTTATACAAGATAAATCTCCTCCGGTCCATTCATGTGGACCAAATTGGGACTATATTGGACCAATGTTGGAGATGTTCTGGCCCGGAAACGTCGTGATAAGTGGCGATAAGGGTCACCCTAGTGACAGAAATATTAAACTGACCTTTCCCAAAATCAATCCTGTTCTTCCTCACACTAAGGTCTGTGTGGGTATACATTTGAAAAGGATACATTAAATGTTTTTTTAATTATCACAGAGATGACGATTCCTTAATGTCTCAGACTCTTTGGGGGGTTTAAAATGATGTATTGACTGTATTAACTACATGGAGCAATAAGTTGACTCGTCATGACACTGGCTAGCTTGATGTAGCATCGTTCTGACCTCTGCCGGACATGAATTCAAATCGGATGTCGTTGAGTTCCTTCTTGGAATTCCTCAGTCTCAGGACGAGGCTGATGGGAACGCTGGCACTGCCGGCAGCTGGATCCTGCAATAGAAAAACCGGAAAGGTAATTTTCTGCTCAGTTCTTCTTGTTATGAACAACAGGGACGTTAAACAAACTGGGATTTAAGAGTAAATCCTACTTGACAAAGGGGAGGTTTTACCAAGTTGGACTTTCAGCTACCCTGAGGAGGTTTTTTACCACTAGCAGCAATTAGGGAGAGATAACGAGCGGAACGCTGTTTTTTTTTGTAATGGCATATTCACAGGGACACAGAATCCCGATTCACATCCTGCTGCTGATTTTTCACTATTCTACTGATCAAAAACTGGTCCTGGTAACGCAAAGACATAGACTAAGATCACAATTCCATTCTTAATGCTCTTACCACTTTTATCTTACATTGAATTTTTTTGTGTAGTTATTCACATTAGTCTAAAATGTGACCTATATTGTTTATTTTATCTATATGTTTATGGTGTTTATAGTGATGTTTATGGTGTTTATAGTGATGTTTATGGTGTTTATAGTGATGTTTATGGTGTTTATAGTGATGTTTATGGTGTTTATAGTGATGTTTATGGTGTTTTATAGTGATGTTTATGGTGTTTTATAGTGATGTTTATGGTGTTTATGTGTTTATAATTATCTCTTTAGTGTTCATAGTGATGTTTATGGTGATGTCTTTGGTGTTTATAATGAAGTTTATGATCAGATATCTGATCTTGAAGTTTTCAAGATCAGATATTTAGATCAGATACATGTGGTTTGTGCTGTTCACACTGCCAGGGAAGAGTCAGATGTGAGCAATAAATCATAACTGAGCCAGATGTTTCCTGCAGTGTGACGATAGAAGGAGGAAAGAAGTCAAATTGTTTTAGGGTACAACACAGCAGGTGTTTTTCACACCGACTTTAAACATAACCTCAGTTTGTATAACACTAAACCTTAAGTGGACACCTTTACAAACTGTAGTCAAAATATCACACAGCAAGAATCGACACTAGAATGGAGAAACTGTCCTATTTGTAACACAACATTTCCTTCAGAAAGCTTCCACAGGGGTTGCATGATGTTTTCAGACATGTTTAGAGCGAGGGAAATCACTGCCCTAACTTGCTTTGGAGTTATTACCTGAGCAGTGGCTGCATGAGAAGGGCTCGTTGTTTGAGCGGGGGCCTGTGGCGGAGGGTTCTCTCCTGCCTGGGCAACGTTCGCGGGTCGTCCATGTGCCGGAGCGGGTGGCTGCAGTTGTCCTGAGGAGCTATCTGCTGGTGGAAAGAGCTAAGAGACACGAACACGCAAAATAAATCAGTGGGAGTTCTGAGGTCTACAACAATGGAAGAAAAAAAAAAAAAAAAAACCGGGACAAACACAGAGGACGTTCATGCAAATCGCTCCATCAAAACATTACGATAAATCAAGTTGTTCAGGTCATGTCCACTACGAAAGACTCACCTCCATGTTCTGGGACCCGTCCTTCACTCTGGGTGACTGCAGAATGGACATGACAGATTGGACAGGATTAATAACATGCAATGTCCCTTTTATCCCCCCACAATATAGGGACTAATGGAGTATTATAAGATTGAAGGAATTTGACAAAAGGTGACTAAACACAAGACTGAACAGTTAAGACGGTAACATCCCCCACCGAGACACGAATTAAGACGTTGAAGAGGATAATAATTTTAACAAACTGTCTGAGTGGGTGTCTTGTCTATTTATAAACCATTTGGGGGGTTCCCTAAGGGAACGGTGTATGTTCTATACTTGTATCTTTTATTCCATATCCACTTAATGCTCAAACACTTATTTCCCAGTCCTGCTATTCTTACAGTAACATGTTCTCTCCCTTCAGATTGATCATCGGTGTATTTTTTCCACCATTTGTTAGTGTTTACTCGTGTCCAATTACATCAACACGGACACATGGAGCTGATAACACAACACAGCAGGGAGGAGACCTTTCTGAACCTTACAACAACAAAAAAGTCTGTGGAACCAGGCGCGTCTTAGTTCATTTACCCGAGCAACCGGAAGTGGAACTGCGTCAATATTGAGACAGGAAGTCTCACCAACCGGATTGTTCTATGTTCTGATAAAAGACCTACAGCACCACCTGCTGTCCAGTATGGCGCAGTGTATAGTGAGAAACACGGTACAGTGGGGTGGATTGACTGAAGGCAAAGGCATGCAGAGTCTCACCCGCAGACCTGACACAGCCGCTATGCCCTCCTCGCTCTCCTCGTCCAGCTCATCGTCACTCCACTCCCACCCGCCATCCTCCGTCTTGTGGAGACGCCCGCTGGAGCCGGGCACACGACGCACCTACACACACACATTCAAAGGACGGAACACTTGACACAAACCCATTCGCCTTTGTCTTCAACATTTTCATGGGGCATATCCCCACATGCATCAGGTAAAAGTGCATTAATAACGACCGTCGAACCTTTCTGGATCGCTCCGATATTGTCGGACCTTTAAATAGGAGCTTCTCCTGCAAGTACTCGTTGTTCTGGAACAGAAACACCAGCAGTTCTTACCGGATCAATAAACGCTATCTCCAAAAAACATATTTTTTGTGTGGTGGTGTGAGGCTCACTTTGGCTTTTGTGAAGAATTTATGTTTCAGCAGCTCTGCTGCAGTTGGCCTAAGCAGGAAAAGAGACACAAGCCTTTTCATTAAGCCAACGGAACAACTGGGGGGAGTCGTATGCAAAGAAAAACAAGCACAACCTGAAGCTGGCATGAGGACATAAAGGGATCTGACCTTTTCTCTGGCTCTTTCTGTAAACACATGGAGAGCATCTTCCTGAAGGACTTGCCATACTTCTTTACCATATCCTTGTCCGCGATGCCCGTCTCCAGGCAGGGAGGTTCGTTTTGCAAAGTCAGCATCAGCACCTTCAGACATGCAATGATCAGTTTAAGTCATCAAATATCAGCTAGGAGAATAGGCCTATGCTGTTGTCTCCGACTGTAAGGCTATACCCCGAAAAGCTGCCAATCCCCTGCGTTGTACAAGAACTCCCACATTACATCTGGGGTTTTACCCAAAAAATTGAGCAAAGTATGAACTTATGGCCGGAGCGTTTACACCCCTTACCTTCATCGGTGGATATTTGTGATATGGCGCAGCCCCGGTGGCCAGTTCAATGGCTGTTATCCCAAAACTCCAGATGTCGGCTTTAAAGTCATAGCCATGGATCTACGGACAAAAAACAGAAACAAGTGAAGGAAAACGCCAGAGCTTCCCTCTCGTCACGGAATGTCGAGGCATCACAGAGAGACAAGTGAGGGAGAGGAAGACGCCATCATGAGAAGAAAACTCCCACCTGTTCCATGACCTCGGGGGCCATCCAGCACGGCGTCCCAACAAAAGTCTTCCGAACCTTGTTCCTGGTCATGTCTCCTCCTGCTGCTAGAAAGGCACTCACACCAAAGTCTGTGAGGAGTGAGATTCAGAGTGTTCAACAGAGATTTGGAGACAAAAGGGACAAAAATGGCCTTTGATGGTTTGAATACATTGAGGGCCTTGTTTGCACAAATTGACAATTCTAAACAGATAAATAAATAAATAAACATTGATTGTCTACAGAGGACTTTATGCAACTATAAGTATGCAGCAAATCACTGAAAATAAATGTAAAAGCAGTGTAGATGTAAAGAAAACAGAAACACTGTACCAGCAATTTGCACTGATCCATCTTCACCGAGCAGAATATTCCCAGCTTTTAGATCCCTGTGTATGAGGAGGAAAGTCTGAGGTCACCCGACACGGGAGTGGCTGAGTACACCACACCAACTCTACAAATGACCATTCTTGACTCTCTCGCACAAACAACTTAGCGCTGCACCTTAGAAATGCCCGATTTTCAACCAACTGATTCCTGTTTGAATACGCTGAATGGAAACTATTCTCAAAGGACGGGAGAGGATTAGCTCAGAGGATTAGATTAGATTCCTTCTCAGCTGTACGTGAGCTCAATCAGCAGCTGCTCTCTGTCAACTTTAAATACGGCCCTGTTCGCGCTGAACTCCATTAGCTCCAGATCATCAGATCACCACTAAAAAGATGACCCTTCAAAACAACTGCAACCTTTTATACTAATAATGTGACTGAGGAGAACTTGTTTGGGGTGCGACTGTGTGACTCTGGAAGAGTTAAGCTTGTCGCATAACAAGGTTCAGACGTGTTTCTTCTCAGTAACGGTTCACGATGTTCCAGCAGGGAAATTAAATGTACAATAAAGCTCCTCCATTATGCATTTTCCCTGTATTAAATATTGATGGAGGAGTGAGGTCTGGCCCAGAAGGCACGCTCGTCTGCTGAGATGAAAGGCTTAGAGCCAGAGTCAGCTGAGACAGCAGTGTATGATGGGACATTCAAACGCCCTGGCAGTCTACAGTAAGAACAAGACCTCTCCCAGCGGCCTGGGGACACATCATCACGACTCACCGATGAATCTGCCCGTTTTTGTGAAGGTACTCCAGCGCCTCTAGGACTTCTTTCAAGATGGTGGCGATGCTTGCCTCATCCAACACTCCGGTCTTGTGCTCGCCGCGAGAGATGATATGCTTGATAATGTCGAGCACGGAGCCTGCGAGAAAGGCAGACGCTCATCATGAGACTTGTAGGAGGAAATCTGTGGTTTAGAAAGTAGTTAAAGGTACAGCGAGTGCCATCAATCAGATGGAGGTTTATATTTTAAACAAACAAATCCAGCAGATGTGTCCTTCTTACAAACCAACAAAGCGTAGCTGGTCAGATATCAACACAGCGATTGATGGCTAAGTTTTAAACGGCTTACATAAGGAAGGAGGAATGCGTTCGCCTCTTTAAATCAGCCTTTGTATGAGAAAGCTTTCAGTGTTTGAAGCAGACTGCTGCAAATACACACTGGTTTCAGATTGCCTACCTATACACACGGGAGTCACGGGATATCAGGTCTATCTGGAGCTCCATTACCTTCCAACTAATTTTACCCCACTGATAGACTCCCTAGACACACACACCAGTTGCTTTATTGCGGTGAGTCGAGTGTTTGTTGTAGTATTAATTGGAGGAAATGACCCCATGCGGCCTCTTATCTCTGAGAGGAAAAAAGAAAAAAAACACACCATCAAACAAAAGCACTGAGCCAGAATTCAAATGTACAAAGTCAATGACACCGACAACGGCCAAAGAGACTTCTGGGACAGAAGGTGTCGACTGGCTCCCGGCCGGACGGCAACTTAATCAAAGCACTCAAAGCTCTAATTCAGGCCTGTTTTATATTTACAATGTGAGGAGGTATGACAAAGGAAGAAGTCGATTCAAAGTCAAGGTGAAGATAAGAGCTAGCAAAGTCAAGTCAGGAGCCAGGTTTCTTTTTCTTTATTGTTTTTTTTTTAAACGGTACTCACCCCCACTGAGCAGCCTCATCACCAGCCAAAGCTCATCCTTCACCACAAACGAGGTATAATAAGACACAATGTTCGGGTGGTGGCACTGGCTCATAGCCTGGATCTCTTTCTGCACAGAGGAGAAAACATGTGATACAAGGTCACACATGAGGCAGGAAAGGATCAGCACAAAGCAAAGCATTAACTGAATCCGCCTGTTTCACTGGCAACCAAAGGCTCTGCAATTTAAAGCAGGAGTTCATCTCTTGACATAAACTTGATTTAGTAAAATCTTAATGCAAGTGGGGTTTGAGTCCTTGCGGCCACCCTTGTCTCGCAGTCCACCTGTCCCTCCCAATAGCCCAGTTCTAAACTTGTAGTTCCCAGTACCTCTGACATCGGACAGCGGGGTAACCTGGGTTGCATCACCACTGAGCCATAAGACATATTTAACCTGAATTACAGGCAACAGTGAATATAGGACCATGATATATGATATGGTGTTTGGACTAGATGGGTTATACCGTGACTCGTGGTTGCTGTGGTATCACACTCTTCTGTCCCCACCAGCACCGCTCACAGTAAACACACACATAAACAGAGAATATCTGTACTGGAGATACTTTCTCATACGTGGCTACAGTCTCCTACCAGGAGCTCATCCATGCTAGTTTGACACTTCTCCAGGTTGATGCGTTTGATGGCCACCTTCTCCTTTCTTGGCTTGCAATACGCTGCCTGGACCACGGCAGTGGCTCCGCTGCCTGACAAGAAAAACATGGAAGGAGGAGATAATGAGCCTAGGACTTTTAAAAACAGTTTAGTTTCAGCTGATTCCACTCAGTTCACAGTATCATTTTCAAAATTATTGTGGTACAAAAAAATAAGCACTTTAACTCAGACTACTTTTATGCATTAAATGATTGAAAATAGCAAATTAAGAGCAACCATGACATTAAAACCACCTGCCCAGTATTGGGTAGGTCACCCTTTTGCTGCAAAACATTTCTGTGTTAGACAACGATTTCACACACACACATGTTGACACATTTCTTTGATAATCGGCATAATCTTTTCAGCCATTTGTGCTTCGATTGCTCATCTGTGCGATCATAAAACACAGGCTGGTTTTCAATTCAGATATGAATCAATGAGACTGGGGGAACCCATGACCCTGATACCGGTTGCCCTTTCCCAGATTGTTACTCTTGTCCATATTTCCTACTTCCACTTGGACAACAAACTGCTCATAGGTGTCACTGTAACAACATTTACTTAATGTTACTTTGACTTCACTTGTCTATAGTAATAATGTTATAGATAATCAGTGTGTTACCTGTCTCCTTCTAAATGATAAAAATAAAATTCTGAATATACCTCTTTTCACAAATTGATGTAAAATCGTGCAAAACCTACAAAAGAAATCATGACAGTTATCGTAATATAATATTATCCTATAGTTCATAGTGCCTCATTATTTGTATGATCGCAATTCATTACCTAGAGATTTAAATTGTGCATCCATATTTGTAATAGATGCACAAACATTTCTATAACTGATGCCGGACTATGATAGCTAAACCAGTTTTTCTGCGAAATGTAAGATAAAATAGATATGACTCAGAGGTAGTTCCTAAAATAAAGGAACCAAAGATGTTTGCACTATTACAAAACACTTCAACGTGCAGCAGAAATCACTAACAGGATTGAAGAAAACTGCAGTGAGATGCCAAATCAGACCAATCATTTTTTCCAGAGTCATCGGTCACGTTACATGGATTGGAGTAAAGTTGTGTCGCTCTATAAT
Source organism: Lophius americanus (assembly GCA_037951165.1). Taxonomy (NCBI): domain Eukaryota; kingdom Metazoa; phylum Chordata; class Actinopteri; order Lophiiformes; family Lophiidae; genus Lophius; species Lophius americanus. Next base: position 1,706,761 of record JBBDHG010000210.1, on the reverse strand, counting down.
CCGTGTCATACCTTCGGGAAAAGAGCACCACCCTCTGCTACAACTGACGAATCTTCCTCCACTGACTGCTAATGGCGTTAGCTAGCCCTTTAGCTTAGTCTGAATTGAGAATGAACCATCCCACTTTAGCTTGCCACAAATTATAACTGATTAATTTGTCCAGACGGACAAGATAGCGCTGTTCACCTTCCTGCCGAGGAGCTAGAAGTAATTGGCCTTCTTTTAGCACGAGAATGCTAGTTAGCTAGTAGCAGCTCTACAAGGCAGAGCTGCTAGCTGCTAACGTTAGCACGCTAGGCTACTCACCTATCACCTCATTAAGATCGTAGTCATCCCTGTCGATCGTCCAGGACTGAGAAGAGTGGTCGTCTGCCATGGCTTCGTAGTTTGAACGTTGTAAACAAGTATTCTAAATAAGAAAATAAACGCTGTGTGGAATAATATCTATTTGATTACTCCATTCGGCTCCGGTGATGCTGGCCGCTGCTGCTCCGTTGACAACTACAGTTACTGTCAACACAACCTTACGCGTGACAGACGCACGACGTAATGATGTATGACGTAAGGACGTAGAAGCAGGAGGCCGAGAGATTTCGCCATCTTGAGTGAGGCAACGTATGCCGCATGAACACCGATCAGACTACTTAATAAAATGTTGTGCAAGTGCCTATCAAAATATTAATAATAACGATGATAGTAATAATAATATATATTTTTAGATCGCTTTTGAAGATCGCTTTTAGATCGCTTCTTAAGAAGTGCTTTAGAAAGGCAATCTTAAATAAGGTCAAATAAAATAAAAGATTTATGTAAAATGTTAGTATTAGTTAAATTATTTGCGAGCACATTTACAACAAACAAAGTTTGCAATACGTAATAAAATCTTTTTTCTTTAAAAATGAATTATATATTTAAAAATTCAATCTCAATTGAAAGTCAGGTGGGTTTTCTGTGGCCTTTTTAGACACTGCAACGGCCCGGGTCCAATCTGATAATAGGTTTTGATCTGAAAGCATCCAGGAGGCATTGACTAGATGACCTCAGTGCCCTCGAGTTTTTAAAATGTAAAAGATCTGCAAGATAAGGGGGCCCCGACCCATTTACAACCTTAAAAACCAACAATAAAATTTAAAAATCAATCGTGAACCAGACAAGGAGCCAGTGTGAAGAGGCCAGGGCTAGATTTACCTTCTCTCGCCTTCTTGTACCGGTAAGAAGTCGGGGCACCTGCGTTTTGTAAGAGCTGGAGCCAACGGAGCGACGATAGCTCCACCCCCACATACAGAGAATTACAGTAATCCATGCGTGAAGGGATGAGTGCGTGGATGACTTGCTCAAAACGTTTGGGTGAGAGATAGGGTTTAATAGTGAGGAGAGGATCTCTCTCCTCAATCACCAGTGCATCCATGGTAACGCACCCCCCTACCTAAAAGAACTACTCACCCGACTGACCTCAACACGATCCCTCCGTTCTACCCACTCATACCGCCTCCTCCTTCCCCGAACAAGGCTCAGCACCATGGGTGATCGGGCCTTATGTTCTGCTGCACTTCATCTGTGGAATGCCCTCCCTGACCATCTGAGGGCTCCACAGATGACTGACACATTTAAAAAAGGACTTAAAACTTTCCTTTTTAGCAGAACCTATAACTTTTAATTAACATTGCTGCTTTTTGGTCAGGTTTTTATATAGTTGAGCTTAAAGCTATGTAAAGTGCGTTATAAATTAAATGTATTATTATTATTATCATTATTATTAATATTTGTATAATAGTCTCAGCTGGAAAAAAGCTGGATTTATAAACATTACCGATCTGTTATCCGAATTTTAGCGAGATGTTGAATATAACATCAAGGGTCTTGACAGAAGAAGACTGAAAGAGGCCAAAGGGCTCAGCTGGTCTGGTCGTCAAAACACAACAATTTCTGTTTAGTTGTCGTTTAGATGCAGTTTGGTTTTATTGGCAAGTATATCGGCACATCATCAGCATAACAGTGGAAGCACCGAGTGTATTTCTTAAAAATGGAACCCAAGGGCAACAAATATGAAGAAAATTGTACAAAATGTCCGGATTGAGATACAGATTTCAGGGTATAATTTGCTTATATGCTGTAAAAGCTGTGGGACTGGGGTCACAGGAAAAACTGGTCCAGAAGCAAAACCAGAGGAGAAGAGGAAGAGGTTTGCCGTACATTTGTCAGTGTGTTGACTAATACGGTATTCCACATTCAGGCAAACAGAATGATATAAAGAGATTTCATATATCTAAGAAAAACACATGGCAGGTGCCGCCTTATTGTAAATTCCTTGGGGGTTTGCTGTGGAGTGGTTGTTGTGTCAGACTCCTGATGTTTCCCGCCGCACTACTACAGATAGTCTGGACTGTATAGACTGTTTCACTGTAAGAACCTGGACTGTTTCACTGTAAGAACCTGGACTGTTTCACTGTATGAACCTCGAATGTTTCACTGTATGAACCTGAACTGTTTTACTGTAATAACTTGGACTGTTTCACCGTAAGAACCTGGACTGTTTCACTATAAGAACCTGGACTGTTTCACTGTATGAACTGGACTCTTTAATCATATAAACCTGGACCGTTTCTAAAACCCTTGAGGAAAGATGAATTACTACATTGAGCATTAGCGCTGCCGCCGTACAGTTTTGGGTTTTTCTCGGTGTTGTCCAACATATCCTTTGTAGGTTTTTTGTAGAATCATGAAACGTTAGAAAGAGCTGTTTGTCCGGGCGAACAGAGAGGAACTTTGTTTTGACATTACTCCAGTGAATGATTTGTCTACGTATGTAATCTACAGACATGCCGCAGTAGGTTGTAGGTTTATTTGTGGGCTACTTTAATCTTTCATTCTCCGTTTTTGATGTAAAAGCGCTCAAACGTGTGGAGCAGAAAAGCAGAATGAGGATATGTGACGTGTTGACACTGAACTTATCCACAACTTCACTTCATTTCTTCAGGCCCCAGCGTCTGGTAACCTGAGATAGTGGGACATGAGGATGTTTTGGGAGAAACCAGGAGCGCCGTGGAGCGCATCAGTGGTATGTGGAGAAAACAGCAGGACCTGTTCTTGCTTGTTGGAAGAGACAACAAGCAGACACACACAGATCTGTCCGCAGGACGGAGAGTCTGCCTGCTTTCTTGTCCGTCCAGATTCTCACCTGTGCTGTAAAAGATTTTCTAGGAATCACCGATTTTTAGAAAAAACATAAAAAACTCTTTAAAGCTTCTGCAGCCGACTCTGGAATGTTGATCGTTCTTTCTTAGTTTTAGATCAAACATATTTCATATTAATATAACTTATTAAATTATTAACATAATTTAAATGGAAAACACTCTCCCCTTTAACAGTATGAACTTAGAACGTTTCTCTGTATGAACCTGGACTGTTTCTCTGTATGAACCTGGACTGTTTCACTGTATGAACCTGGACTGTTTCTCTGTATGAACCTGGACTGTTTCACTGTATGAACCTGGACTGTTTCTCTGTATGAACCTGGACTGTTTCACTGTATGAACCTGAACTCTTCCACTCTATGAACCTGAACTCTTCCACTCTATGAACCTGAACTCTTCCACTCTATGAACCTGGACTGGTTCTCTGTATGAACCTGGACTGGTTCTCTGTATGAACCTGGACTGGTTCTCTGTATGAACCTGGACTGGTTCTCTGTATGAACCCGGACTGGTTCTCTGTATGAACCCGGACTGGTTCTCTGTATGAACCTGAACTCTTCCTGGTTCTCTGTATGAACCTGGACTGGTTCTCTGCATGAACCTGGACTGGTTCAGGATTCATGGATAAATGGATATTACAGTAGTGTCTGCTCAGGCGACACATTTTGATGTATATTTTGCACATGCAGTAAAAGCTGTGAAACTCGAGGAGAGGAGGATTGAAAAGTTACAGAAGGACACGTCGTAGGAAGAATAAGTTTACTGAATAGTTGTCAGTGTGCCGGCCGCTGCACAACGGCCTGCAGAATTATAATAACGACTATATTTATATAGCAGCTAAACCAATGTTTACAAAGTGATTTTACAGACAAAGCAAAGACAGGAGAGAGAGAAGGTAACGTAGCATTTAGAGGCAGGGAATACAAATAAAAGAATAAAACATAAATAAAAACAGGGTCTGTAGTGACTATACCCTTGATCTTTAATCCAAAGTATTCACAAAAATCATTTTGACACTTCATTCAAGCAACAAAGTTTGACAAACACCACTGGGACATTCACTGGAGCGAGGTCAGAGGTCAGAGGTCAGATGAATCCAAAGTAGAGCTTTTGGGCAACAAACATCTAAGATGGGTGTGGCCTAGGAAGAATGAAATCCATAGAGAAAAGCCCCTCAGTTCCACTGTGAAGTATGGCGGTGGATCTCTGATGCAGTGGGCTGTTTTTCTTCCAAAGGTCCTGAACATCTTGTTAAAAGAAAGTGTCTTTCTTTTTGACTCCATCAAACACCAGCAGATACTGGATGAAAACCTGAAAGCCTCTGTCAGGGACCTTAAAGTGGGCCGCGGTCCACCAGGACCCTCCAGCAGGACCACGATCTGAAGGGATCTGTATTTTTTGTTTTTAATCCTGTTTTCTGATTTTTGCAAGTAGTTGGAATAAAATATCAAGCGCATTTATTTGCATTGTCTTTATTTTTTTAAAAGGTTCCAATAATGCTGAAAGGCATTGTGAATTATTACATAATTAGATTGTCATATGATAAAATATGTGCAATATTTTATCCTCTGAATGTTTTTATTTTAGGTTTTTTCAAGTTTTGAAGCCATTTTTCAAAAGAAAATTCAAACCAAGGACAGGGATTACAAATTCGCCCCGAAAGCTTTATATCCTGCCGGTTACAGGAATGTGTTATTGTTTGTTTGTTTGTTTGTTTGTTATTGTATTGTTACTTACTACGGTGTTTCCTTTCCCTGTCCTCAAGTAAACGATCAACAAATATGAATTCTGCCTCCTGCCTCATCAGGTTCTCCAAGACGCAAACTGAGCAAGGCACTTGTGTCCAAAGGTCTCATCTGGGGTGAAAGGCTCCTGAATGAAGTGGTGCATATGTATGAAATATGAAAACCAAGACGTGTGATGAACGTTTTTCTGGCACGTTTTCTTTCTTTATTTTAACTCCGAAGGTAATAAACCACAAATGAGCGGCGTTGATTCCTTGAGAAAACAAACCCTCGTCTGTCCGGAGACTCTCGCAGAGACAGCCCACGCAGGAAACGTACAGGAAACAGCTCAGTTTTCCCCTTGACCTTGGCGGTTTTGGAAGTGGTCAGCCCTCTCCCGGAAACCCACCCCCACCCCCCCCGCCCCGATGCTGCTTTAAAGCCCACTCATCCTGATGCTGACGGTGCGCTGAAGGTAAGCCGGGCCTGAAAGGGAAGTGCTGAGAGCCACAAGAGCCCCAACGCTCCAGTGATCGCAGCGCTATTATCCTGCCAAGGCTAAGCTGCACATGAAAAGGAAAGCAAAAACTTCATCGGGCTCATTCAGTGCCGCCAACATGCTCCAGCTCGCCAAAAGCCACGTGGACCTGCAGCGGGCCCACCCTGATGTTCAGCCCTCTTCGCCGTGTTTACCATCTTGTGTTCAAATAAAGGCAGGTGCCCGCCTTTATTTGAAAATGCACCTGACGAAGACCTGAGCAGAAGCCACTTAAGGACATTTTCACTCTATACACTGTAAAAAAAATCCCCCCAAAAAAACCACACATCGAAAAAACCTTTAATTTACGGTAAAATACCAGCATTTGAACCTGTTAAAGGTAAATTTAAATTAAATTCACACTAATATAAAAATAATAATCTATAATAAAAATACATAGATGATTCACTTAACATATTATAAATGAAATGTATTATTATTATTATTATTATATTATGTCTGCCCACTGTACGCTAAAATCACAGTATATAAAACTGTCAGATGGTAACGGAGAAGAAGAAATAATAAGAGAAGATGGAATTCAAAATAATGGATAACTTTATTATTTTTACTGCCAGAATATGTTGAAAACCAAATTTTACAGCACGAATAGGAACCTTTGATAAAATGACAGAAAAATATTCTTTCTGAATTGCATAATTATTAAAAATTATTCAAAGTAATTAAAGAGTAATATTTTTTCCTTAAAACTTTCTATGCACAACAATCAGGAACTGAAGTTACGTTTTTTGTTGTTCATCGTTTTTTTGTCGTTTTTTTGCTTTGTCGGTTTCTACTGTTAGAAGTTGGGTTCATTCAGGAGGTCGGCTCATTTTTTCGGAAAATCTCAAATACAGTTTTCCACAGAACTTTCTACACACAGAACTGAAATGCGGAAGTTGTGCTTTAACTTTTGTAATTTGAGATTTTTCTATGTGTTTCTCCCTCTCCATAGTAGAATCCAGGCTCTTTCTGAGCGGGAACTTTTCCTCTGATGAAGGATTTAAAATTTAAAATGCAATTAAAGGGAATTGCAATTAAAGAGGAACACGTTAAATAAACATAAAAAAAAAACTTTTTCCAACTTATTTCTTCAGTAGAATGCACTCACGATGGTGTGAGCTGGGTCCAGGATTATAGCTGCAGTACCACATTCATTTTTGCTCAGCCTGCTTGACATGAAGGCTATTAAGTCACCAGCCATTTTTTGCAAAGGTGCAGCGTTTCCTGCAGTGACGTCAGCCTTCTGCACGCTTGTCAAACCGGTGTTGCGCTTGTAGGCGTGCCGACACCATTCAGACTGCAGGGCCCGAGACTCCAACCTGTGTCCCTGCCATTAGGTGTGGTGATCCTGCAACAGGCCGAATCCAGGTTCTATCCCCGGACCGTGCACATGGAAAGAAAGGACAACTGTTTGTGAGGGCTGGCATCGAGTGAGAACAGGAACGACAAACGCCTGACTGCCAAAGTTTTACAATGGACTCGAATATGATCGAGAAGGCTGAAGGTAGGACTTTTCTGCGTTTGCATGCACTGGCGGAGAATTATATTCCAAATTAAATGATATGATTCTAACTTCAGTGCGGCACGCGGGCAGGGTGGAGTGCATTTGACTCCTGCGTTGCACTTCTCGCTTTTACATTTTTCTCTGGCTGGGAACGCCGAACGGACTATTCTCAAATAAGATCATCTCAGGTTATTTTAACATTCGTTAATAAAGGTGCGGCCACCGCCTTCCTCCAGTTTAGCGTTGCCAGCAGAAACAGGTGTTGCCCAAACTATAACAAAAGCGAAACCCTTATAGTTAATCAGAAAAGACAATAAAGCTCCTCAAAATCATCGCTTTCAAACGTAAACATGTCTACACATCTGTCTTATCATGATTTTTAGTTTTGTATATGTTAAAATGTTTCATAACCGTGTCTGGTCTAAATCACAGCATGCTGCAGTACCGCACTGTGGCCGCTAGATGGAGATCCGCGTCTACAATTACAGGGCTCATCACTTTATGCAGCCTGTAAAGTTATATTATTTAAAAGTTTTTATACTGTATTCACACTGGTCTTTCTTTTGTTGCAATAATGAAATATTTTCACGAGTCCACATTTCAAATAATTGTATTTTTCTGCCTATACAGTTATGATAACTTCATGCAGGGGCATCATTAGACCCACAAGGCGGGGGCATGTGCCCCGATGGGCCCATTTATGTCTAACATTAAAGACTTGTTAGAATTCATCGGAATTCTGCATTTATTATGTACGTATTGTCGCATATATTTGGAGAATCGATGGATACAGACAAAACAGAGCTGTACCAGCGGAGGCGGCGTTGCCATAATTCAAGCAACAAAGGTCTTCAAACACAATGAGAGGGAAAAAAATGAAGTGAAATAGAAAAAAAAGCTGTCTGAATACATGTCAAATTGTATTTAATTATCTCAACAGAAAATTCTAGGTCTCGGCACATTTGACTCTTCACTGCCATCTTGTGGATGTATCAATGCCAACGTAAGACAAATACAGAAGTATTTGTTTTTTGTGTTTAGGTGGAGAATAAATAAGCCTTCGCAAGTGGCACGGTGAATGTTAATCATTGGTTAGAAAGAGGAAGTGGTTAAAACTTCGCTGTTGTAGTTATAGCACCGCCTGCTGGATACAGGAAATCAACCTCAAGTGAGAAATCTTTATTTGTTCATTCTTTTTTTTGATGAGTGGTGTCCCTGTCGTACATGACGGAGCGCACCTGTCGAACTATCGGGAATTTCTTTTATTTGCTTTGAAAAGAAGATGTTGTAACTTCAAAAGTCGGTAAAATGTCCCAACCCGAAGACATCTTTATGCCATTAAAACCACTTAAGTAAATATTGCCACCTGCTGGTAGCAGGATGTGCTAAACTCATCTCAACTTTATCCAACAGTTACATTTAAAACCAGCAGAGTTGACCAAATTAACCGCCCGTCGTTTTCAGCTTTGTGTCACGGACGACGAGGAACCTTGGGGGGGGGGTTTATGTTGAAATCCCTCAATGACAATTATCATTGAATTAATATTAAATTGTCAATGTGGGATTTTCGCTGCACCAAGGATCTGCTCTGAGCCCCTTCTTGTTTGCTATATGGTGGTACAGATGAGGTCAGGCAAGAATCTCTCTGGACTATGATGTTTGCAGATGACATTCGGATCTATAGTGAGAGCGGGTGGAGGAAAACCCGGAGAGGTGGAGGTATCGACTGGAGAGGAATGAAGGTCAGTTACGGCAACACAGAATACATGTGTGTGTGAATGAAAGGGAGGCAGGTGGAACGGTGAGGATGCAAAGAGTAGAGGTGGAGAGGAGTGACAGGAGTTATCTGTGACAGAAGAGTAGCAGCAGGAGTGAAGGGGAAAGTTTCCAAGATGGTGGTGAGAGCAGCTCTGCTGGATGGTTTAGAGACGGTAGCGCCGACCAAAAGACAGAAGGCAGAGATGGAGGTGGCAGCGTTGAAGATGTTCAGATGTTCTCTGGGACGGACAAGGATTGACAGGATTAGAAAGGAGGACATCAGAGGGACAGACCTGGTTAGACATCTTGGAGACAAAGTAAGAGAGGCCAGATTGAGATGGTTTGGACACGTGAAGAGGAGGGATGGTGGATCTACTGGTAGAAGGATGCTGGAGCTGTCAGGCAGGAGATAAAAGGGGAAGATCAAAGAGGAGGTCTCTGAATGTAGTGAGAGAGGACATGCAGCTGGTTGATGTGACAGAGGAAGATGCAGAAGACGGTGCAAGATGGAAACACGATCTGCTTTGACGACCCCTAGAGGGTAAAATACAAAGAAGAGAAAAAACACCAAGCCGGGTATTCAGGAAAAATGTGATTGGAATACAGGGGGGGGGGATTACGTAGCCCTAGCGGAGCTTTAATTCTAGCTACGCCCCTGGTAAGTGTGAATATTACCTTCATAGTCCTTCCTATCATCTCATTTTAACTTTGGGGTCTTCAGAAAACGGACTTTCTTCAAAACTTCCGCCTCCTCTCTGTGTAAATGATCCAAGTACCAACCCTCAGAGGTTGAGTGAGACGCGACTGGATTCCTACCTGTCTGACCGGGACTCGGATGTTTCCCCCACTGTGATGTCATTAACATATTTATTGAGATTGGTCAAGTGTCTCTGCGGGAGAATCTAGCCCAAAACCTTTTACGCCAACATTCAGCTCCAACTCCACTGACGTGAAACCGCCTCCTGTCGGCGTATTTTCCCGTTTCTGCTAATATTTGCTGAAGCACCTGTCTGGCGGTCAGCTGTCTGCCTACCTGACAGAGAGGAGAAGTGAACTTTGAATAGGGCAGGGACACGCCCTTCGACACAAAGGTCGGTCCACGACGCCCTGAGAACACAGTTAGGCTGCGTTTCAGTACCTGAAGGCAGCATGTCATGTCTGCAAAAACAAACCCAGCTCAGTGGATCTCAGGAAATACGCCGCAAAGCTGGAAGACAGAAGTTAACGCAAGCCAACGTGAGGATTCTGGGTAGGCTGCAGTTATCTGTCCCATATAAGACCTGATAATAGTTTTACATTCTCAACTCTCCTGATGTGTTTAGCTGAGAATCCCTGGTGTTGAGCGGCTTTTCAGCTGCAGGTTAACGAGGAGGAAATAGGGTCTGATTTTTCTTAAACGGTGCGAATCTCGATTATGCATAAGTGAAGCGTTTCATCCAGTGGATTATCCCTGTTCCTCTTCCTGTTTCTGCAGGTATGGAGGGCGATGGGGACCTCCAGTTCCTCCTGCAGGGGGGAGACCTCCTCAAGGTCCGCTCCCCATCCTGGAAGAAGACCCGCTTCTTCAAACTCCAAGAAGACTGCCATACCATGTGGCAGGAATCAAAGAAACTCGGCAAGACGAGCAAAACCTGTGAGTCCAATCAATCACGCCTCTTCTCTTACTTTTCTCCCGCAATTATAACCGATCACCTAAATCACATCGGTTGGGTTTTTCCTTTAGTGACGATAAAAACCAAAACCAGCTGCTCTGAGGTCAGATGAATTTTCGCTGGCCAGTACTATGAGTCATAAAAAAAACGCTCTGCCTGGAAGACCTTTGTATTATCGTACGCAGCGAGGTGGTTTCCCGGCGGCAGTGATGCGTCCTGTGGGCGTGTTTTATCAAGGTTTTTATTGATTTTGTAGTGCGTGGAGGAGTGGTTTGAAATGAAATGGCTCTCAGGTAGTCTCAGGTAGTCACAGTCTGATAACGGTAGCTGATGGCCTAGTTTCCGCGGCCATGTCACAACCCCCTTTAAAGGTTTAGAGCGATCGGCTGCCATAAAATGTATCGTGTGACGGCAATAAAGCGCAAACAAAAGGTTTGTGTCTGCTAAGCTGGCTGGTCGATGATGCCTGGGGAAAGACAAAAGCACAAAAGATGAAGAATAATAAGGCGTGTTTTATCGGTCCGATGGCAGGAAATTCCCCAATCAAACCAAATCCATGGTGTGGTCCTCAAGGGGTATAGCCCCCAATCTCCTGCATTGTACAAGCGATCCCCGCCGATAGAGCTCCTAAAATAAAATGTGAAACGTTTCTCATTTTAAAAAAAAGAAATAAAAATCTACCTTTTTTAGTAAAAAGTTGTATAAACTATATAGATATATAGATAGATAGATATTTAGATATAGATAGATAGATACTCAAGTTGATTAATAATCAGCAAATTTTGACTAAATCGGCCCAACAGTTAGGAATTTATGTCCGAAAAACTGTGTTTTTCGTAAAGAAAGCTCCCCTCGTGAGTAAAGTATGAACTATTAATGTCAAATATTATATATACAGGACAGATCTTCTCGATTCGATTCATCTTCTGTGATTTGGACAGTGTCGGACCAACAGTTTAGAAAACACGGCTTGAAAAGTTCTGGAGCTAAAAAGCCCCCTAGTGTCGGAAATATACAGCTGGCCTCTCCCAAAATTAATTCAGTTCTTCTTCGCACTAAGGTCTATGTTTGTGTAAAATCTGAGAATGATCCATAAAATAGTTTTTTGAGGTTAACACGAAAGACTCGCAGTAGTCCCAGACTTTTTAGGGCTTTTATTAAATGCTGACATCAGCAAATGTTCTCCTTTCTTCAGTTTCTCTGGAAGGCATTTCATCGGTGAGAATGGGCCGCCAGTCGGAGGGCTTTCAAAAGCACACGGAGGATCAGGTGGAGGGCCGCTGCTTCTCCATTGTGTTCAAAGGCAAGCGGAAGACCCTGGACCTAATCGCCAGCTCAGATGAGGAGGCCAAACAGTGGGTCAACAGCCTGCAGAGAGTGGTCTCCAGGATGAACAACCTCAGCAAGAATCAGAAGAGAGAGCAGTATCCTTACCCTGATCGAGAATATCTGAGACCCTTCCCCTCAAATCAATCAAGCACTTAAGATGCACAAACTGGCTAAATCATTAACGGTGAGACTTGAAACTGTGTTCTCGGCCTGGAACTAGGGTGATGTATCATCGAGACCACCTCTGCTGACAGAACTCTGTGAGCGTTGGGGACCTTGTTTAAATCCCAGAAGGGTCTAAATAAATATTGGACTATAGATGAGAGTTTTATCTGAACTGAAAGTGGTTGTCGGGCCTTTGTGGAGGTTTTGGGGCCCCTCCAGCTCCACGTCGGGCCCGTGAGACCTCCGATCCCTCGATAACTATCGGAGTGTTTAAACACACATCAATACATTCCTTACATTTAAAACTCTCCAGTTGGATCTTCAGCTGCCTGAAGAAATCCGACAAGAACAAAGACGATAAGCTGAGCCAGTCAGAGATGAAGGACTTCCTGCGTCTGATCAACATCGAGGTGGACGACATCTACGCGGAGATGCTCTTCAAGGTGAGCTTAAGGAAAATGGATCCTCATGAAGGCAGATGCCAACAAGAGCTGTAAAACAGACAATCGTAGCCGAAGGGCTGCTTATTCAACGCTGATTCATAAACTCGTGAGTAAAATATGAATTTGTAAAATAAAACCTGACGGATCTCCTCGAGTCGATCCAGACGCCCTCAATTTGGACTTAAATGAACCAACGTTTGAGAAATTCTGGACCAGAAACTTTTGGCCATAAATCTCCAACTATAGTCCAAGATATTCAACCGTCACTTCCTCAAACTCCTTCCAGTTCTTTCTTCGCGCGGAGGTTCATGTGGGAATAGAATTTCAAAGCGGGCCATGAAATAGTTTTTGAGTTACATTCAAGAACGTTCCGTTTACTTTGTGATGTAAAAAAAACAATCCTATAAAAGCTAACTCTAACTCTCTAATTTCCCATCGTACAGAAATGTGACAAGTCCAACTCTGGGTTCCTGTCTGGAGATGAGATTCAACATTTCTACGACTTGATTACCTACCGGGAGGAAATCGACATCATCTACGGAGAGTACGGCAAGACCACGGGCTTCATGAGTCCAGAGAACCTGGTGGAGTTCCTGATGAAAGAACAGAGAGAGAAAGCCTCGCTGGCCGACGCCCACGGCATCATCAATAAGTACGAGCCAGACGAGAACGGTCAGTACCTGAAAGCTGAAATGACGCACGTTCGTTTCCGGGCGCCGTTGAACTCTCGTTGAGTTCTTTTAGGATCAGGAGACCCAGATCGTCAGGTGGATCCAGAACATTTTCTTTACCATCGTAGAGTGGGAGCATTTGAAGGAGTTTGACCCCCGTCCCTGACCGTAAGGAAGTATCCCCGAAAATCCCCCAACCTCCTGCTTTGTGCAAACAAACCCCCGATTGAAGTCTGTTAATTAAATGTAAAGCTATATTGGAAAACATAACTTTCTTAAAAAAAAATAATAAAAAAAACTCATTTTTTTGAGAGTAAAATAGGAAATATGCAACATAGATGCTCTTTAGTTGATTCTTATGCTCCTTTCTGCAAATTTCAAGTCTACGAGAAGCTAAACTTCCTATTTTTTCCAATAAAATAAGGAAACATTTTTTTTTTTTTTTTAAATAGCATAAACTAGATTAACTCAAACATATCAAGATAAATTATTGCTGCTGCTCAACAAAAGGACATATCTCAAGGATATCATTTTTAATAATGATTTTATAAGGATCATTTTTAGGTGGGGGGATATTGTGCGTTGTTGTGTTTAAATTGCAAAATTTATAGGATGGCAAATTATAATAAACCGAACCAGTCGGATTTATTAACAGCCTCAAAATTCACCCGCAACTCCAATGAACTCTCTGAGCATCCCTCAAATGCTCTGCGTCCACTCGTCTTCTGCGTCTTCCACTTCAGCATCCCTGTTCAGCACACTGAGCCGCCAACTCCACTCCAATTTAAACGTTTTTGACACATCACTAAAATGTTGTGACTATGGGACTTTCCCTAAATCCCGCTAACAGACAAATGTGTCAAATGTCATAATTAAGCTTTTCAACAGTATCTGTTTTTTAAGTCATACATCGACTATTACTAATTAGACTTGATGTTTTAATCCGATGCCAAAGACCTTTTTTGTTTTTCTATTTTCTCGTTGAAGTCAAAGAAAACATTATGTATTTTAGTTTTTAGTCCATGAACATCAAACATTTTATTCTTTGATGTGACGTTAGTTGTTATCTACTCGAGCCAAAATTCATGTTTTGGTGTTTTTTTCTCTTTATTTCACATCAGATTTATCCAAACATGGTTTGATGTAAAGCAGGTTGAGCGATAAAGAATGCGGCCCCCGCAGAGGTTCTCCGGTTACGATGACTTTAAGGCAATTATCCGGACACGGAACATGTTCTGGTTCGCATGTTGAATTTGAACCGGGTCCAAATTACAGGAAAGGGCTGAGATTGTTTCACCCTTCATCATCTTTTTTTTTTTTTAGTTCTATGTCCCGCCTTCACGCAGCAGGAAAGCAGACCAGAATATTAAGTGGAAGAAGTTTTGGTTACGTTTTATTGTTTTTCTCCAACTACATTCTAATCTGGTCTCTTTTCTTCTTTTTCTTTTTTCAATAACCACGACTGCATCTTGATTAATTCTCAGTTACTGTTCCCTGACGTCTTGTTTGTTCTCCTTCAGCCAAGGAGAAGAAGCTGCTCTCCAAAGATGGCTTCCTCATGTACCTGCACCACCCGGACGCCCTGATCCTAAACGCAGATCACCGAGAGGTTTACCAGGACATGAGCCACCCCCTCAGTCACTACTTCATCTCCTCCTCGCACAACACCTATCTCACCAAGGATCAGCTGGCCGGGCCCAGCAGCACGGAGGCTTACGTAAGGTAACGGCTGTCAGTCATCCCAGCAGAATCGAGCCTCATTCTGATTCCGTCACCTCTGAGGTTCTGATCAGATGACTAACCACTTCTAACCCCTCACTCTCCCTCAGGGCTCTGCAGAAGGGCTGCCGCTGTGTGGAGCTGGACTGCTGGGACGGATCGGACGACGAGCCCATAATCTACCACGGCTACACGCTCACCTCCAACATCCTCTTCAAAGACGCCATCAGAGCCATCAAGGATTTCGCCTTCAAGGTGAGTTTTGTACCTGGGTTTTTCTAAAATATCCGTCGGCGCCGTGCTCAACTTCTCTTCTCTGCGTTTGCGGCCGCAGACGTCTGATTACCCCGTCATCCTCTCCTTGGAGAACCACTGCAGCGTGAAGCAGCAGGAAGTCATGGCACGCCACTTGACTTCCATCCTGGGCAGTGCGCTCGTCACCTCACCTCTAGGGGACGAGATGCCCGCCGACTTCCCCTCGCCAATGGTATCTATGGATAGATGAGATGTTCAAGGATGGTTGTGAGGATGCCGGTCACTGATGGAGCTCTGCTGTTTGTGTGTCGGTGTGTTTGCTGTGTTTGTGTGTGTGTGTGTGTGTGTTTGCTGTATGAGTTTTTGTGTGTGTGCGTGAAATTGGTGTGTGTGCATGTGTTCGGTGTGTGTGTGTTTGCTGTGTTTGTGTGCGTGTGTTTGCTGTGTGTGCATGTTTTTGGTGTGTGTGTGCATGTTTTTGGTGTGTGGATGCATGTGTTCGGTGTGTGTGTCTTTGTGTCTGTGTGTCTTTGTGTGTGTGTGTCTTTGTGTGTGTGGTCGGTGTTCGGTGTGTGTGTGTGTGTTCGGTGTGTGTGTTTGTTCGGTGTGTGTGGGGTTGGTGTGTATGTGTGGGTGTGTTTGTGTGTGTTCGGTGTGTGTGTGTGCATGTGTTCGGTGTGTGTGTGTGCATGTGTTCGGTGTGTGTGTGTGCATGTGTTCGGTGTGTGTGTGTGTGTGTGCATGTGTTCGGTGTGTGCATGTGTTTTGTGTGCATGTGTTCGGTGTGTGTGTGCATATGTTCTGTGTGTGTGTGTGTGCGTGTGTTCTGTGTGTGTGCATGTGTTCTGTGTGTGTGCATGTGTTCTGTGTGTTTGTTTGCATGTGTTCTGTGTGTGTGTGTGTGTGTGCATGTGTTCTGTGTGTGTGTGTGCATGTGTTCGGTGTGTGTGTGCATGTGTTCGGTGTGTTTGTTTGCATGTGTTCTGTGTGTGTGTGTGTGTGTGTGTGTGTGTGTGTGTGTGCATGTGTTCTGTGTGTGTGTGTGTGTGTGTGTGTGTGTAGGAGCTGAAGGGGAAGTTCCTGATTAAAGGGAAGCGGTTAAACAAACTGGAGGCCTGCTTCGCTCCTGAAGCAGCAGATGGCGATACGGACATGACGGAGGAGGATGAGTCAAACGATGAAGATGAGGACGAACAAGAGAAAAGCAAGGTGGGGTTCGCATCAAGAAAGATTCCACAAACAATCCCAGATGACGCTCCTCTCTGTTTCGGCAGACTCAGTTCTTTAGTGTCTGTTTGATGTGCAGCAGCAGCAGGAGAAGAAGAAGAAGAAGCTGAAGTTGGCCAAAGAGCTTTCTGACATGGTCATCTACTGCAAGAGCGTCCACTTCAACGGCTTCGAGGACGCCAGGAACAACCTGAGCTTCTACGAGATGTCCTCCTTCAAGGAGGGGAAAGCCCTGAAGCTGGCCGAGGAGTCGGGTGAGCGAGAAAGTGTTTACCTGACGACAACTTACCTGTCGGTATGTTGTATTTATTTATAAAGGTGCTCTAGTGTCTGAATGTCAGATTAATGGATGAGTCGCTTATTATTTAAATACTATGGCTTCATTTCAAAACGGTATAAGATTAATACATCTATTCTCAGGCCCCAAGACTTTAGAAATCAAGGAAATCATTTAAAGTCACTTATCTTTTAAGTTATTTTCATATTAATATTTACAGCAAAGATGTTGAAAACATTTTTAATTATCTTGGCCTACGCCGGGTTAAAGAAAAGACGTATCCCCGAAAATCCCCCCGATCCACTTCGCTGTTTAAGCCACCTAAAAAAAACATTTATTTATTAAATTATTTATTTAATAAATAAACGTTTTTTTTTCTCTGCTGTCAGCTGAAGCTTTAAAAAGAAAAAAATAGGTAATATTTCTTTAGAAAAAGCCATATTATATATTTATTTCCATAATCTCGGCGGAGCGGCTCCTCATTTCTACGTGTGTTCAACTCGGCAAGCTGAGCCGAGTTGAATCTTCCGGACGAATCGGCCGGGTTGGATGACCCCGCAGCGCCTCCCCGGCCAAATGTCATTTTTACTTGCATGTTGGGATTTACTTGCATGTTGGGATTGTCGCTGGCGTTTCGCCGGGTTTATTCTTCCTCTGTCTGCGTGTCGCCTGCAGCTAACGCCTACGTGCGCCATAACGTGGAAAAGCTGAGCCGCATCTACCCAGCAGGCTCCAGAACGGACTCCTCCAACTACAACCCGGTGCCTCTGTGGAACGCCGGCTGCCAAATCGGTAGGTGGAAAGACGGCGGAAGTGAAAATGAAGAAGTCTGATATTTTTTCTGTTTTAAACCCGCATCGCCTTCTGAATTCCCCTTCAGTGGCCTTAAACTTCCAGACCAGCTGCTCGGAAATGGACGTAAACCAGGGCAGATTCCTGGAAAACGGAAAGAGCGGCTACATCCTCAAACCGGCCTTCATGAGGGCCACCGACACGGAGTTTGACCCCATCACTCTGACCCGAGGGGACTGGCTGAGGCACAAGATGCTTCACGTGATGGTAAGAGCCTTTCCGCCGACAGACGCTCACAGAGAGCCGCTCCACGGAGCTTTTTTTACGATCCGACTTTCTGTTTCTGCCTCCTGCCGTCAGGTGATATCGGCCCAGCAGCTGCCCAAAGTCAACGATAAGAAGTCGTCCATCGTGGACCCTCTGGTCAAAGTGCAGGTGTTCGGAGCGCCGGCTGATGTCGCTGAGAAGGAGACCAATCACGTGGAAAACAACGGTTTGTTTTACAGTACGATTAGCAAAGAGGAGAATTTTTGTTCCGCGTTTATTTGAAACATTTGTAGTACGTCTTCCTAATCATTTCAAATCAAGGAGGTTATAGTTTCTCCTATGTGTTTGTTTGTCGTTTGTCGGCAGGTTTACACAAACAAATACTGGACTAACGTCCAGAATAGAGCCCGTTAAATATTGGTGTGGATAAAAAAATAATCCAGGATCTTCATATTCCACTTTTTTATTCCTTTAATGTCTTAACCTGGAAAAAAATTTTAATTAAATTTTTAAAATGTGACTTTCTCAACGGTAACGGTTAATGACTCCT
Source organism: Lophius americanus (assembly GCA_037951165.1). Lineage (NCBI taxonomy): Eukaryota > Metazoa > Chordata > Actinopteri > Lophiiformes > Lophiidae > Lophius > Lophius americanus. The sequence goes on along the minus strand of JBBDHG010000210.1, from coordinate 1,688,693 downwards.
TCCTCGGCGGCCCCTCTGACGTGAGGTGTCCCCCAGGGCTCCATCCTCGGCCCCTCTCTCTTTAGCATAAACATGCTGCCACTGGGTCGGATTATAAACGGGTTCAGTCACATTTTCTAATAGGAAGTAGTGACAGAAGAATCACCGCTGAACTGTGGGAGGAGGATAATAAAGAGTCCGACATTTCTTTCCCAGAGAACAAAGAGTTGATCTTGATTTAAAAAAACAAAAAGAATTGTGTATGTTCAGGAGGTTGGCTTCTAACGAGTGTGAGCGCGCTGCGGTGCAAAGTCCAGAACCGGCGGGTTTAAATGTGTTTTCACAGGGATTAGTCTTTTCCTGGCTGCAGTACCGTAACAAATGGGTTGAGAAACCTGCAGCCAGCATCAATATTCAGTTGGGATAACATGGATTCTGATGGGATTCAACGGTTTTGGTAACTTAATGGGACCGTCGGGCCGAAGCAGAACCTGTTTAGAATATGAGGCAGTGACAGGATGCATGTGCTGAAGAGTAAGGGGCCAATGATGGAGCTCTGGGGGACACCACAGTTCAAAGGGGCACAGAAGAGGAGATTATTACACATAGCTATAAGTCCCATTCATGAAGAAGGATATTTTTGGCATGTGAGGATTTACTAAACAGAATTATGTAAGTTGATAGAAGCAAAAAAAAAGTCTAATGATTGTCAAACTGTCTTCTGAAAAACATGTCTGATCTTTTTTTACTGTTTAAAAACATGCTTGATCAAAAAAAATTGTGAATTTACGGTAAACTTAAATTGCCTTATATTAATAAATGAAATAAAATATGCAATTAAATAGATTTTCCATAGTTTTTTTTCGTCTTTCTTTTTGTTGGTGAGGGCAGTAAAGGGTTAAATGACAGTTAAACAATGTTCATCTAGAAAAACTTAAAGTTGTGTATCAGCATCTGGCTGGATTCCAGAATCGTGTCTGTGTCTGTTGAAGCCTCGGTAGACCAGAATGCAATGCAGCAACAACACATAATGGAAGCATTTATTGTCCGTAAACTTCCTCATCTGTGAATCTCCAAACATGGAGAACCATCAGCTGCTGCTCACACATGCATGCCTTTCTGGGGGTTGCCCGAGTGCATCCTGGGAAATGTAGGCGTCATAGACTGACAGGTAGATGATTGATGGTGGATGAGGATCCACTTCTTATGCCACGTGTCTTATTTTCTGTTTAAGGCTTCAACCCAGCATGGAATGAAAACTTCCAGTTCGACGTGTACGTGCCGGATCTGGCGCTGGTCCGCTTTGTTGTTGAAGACTATGACAGCACCTCCGATAATGAGTTTGTGGGGCAGTACACTCTTCCGTTCTACAGCTTAAAAATGGGTAAGTCTTAACGAGCGGCGGGGGCTGCTTAGGTTTCAGGATCCCCTAGAAACCGCCGCACGTTTGCAGACTTTAGAACCGGAACCGTTCCTTTTCCCTAGCGGAGGATCCAGATTCACTCTCTGCACAAAGACTTTTTTTTCGTATTCTGGTTCTGTCTGATCACTGATGGTGACTTCTCTGTGTTCCCACACAGGATACAGACACATACCGCTGCTCAACAAGAACGGAGACGTCCTCCCCTCGGCCGGACTCTTCGTGCACCTCATGTCCGTAGATGCCAACTGAGACGTCACCGACCGGCGACCTGCGACCCCTCGGACCCGGAGCATCCGGGTTTCAGCTGTTGGATTTTTAAAAAAAAATTCTATTCATTTTTTTTTTTTTTTTTTTTGCTCCATATTTTTAGTTCCTGATTAATTTATTGGTTTAAATCCAGTAGTTTCAGCAGCCGCTTTGAAGATTTTCATCTCAAGGGACAGAAGGGTGTAAAACCGAGAATCTCCACCTGCACTAGAAGTTAATGGTAATGGGAGGTGCCAAATACTACACACACTCACTCACACACACACACACACACTCACACTAGGTTTGCTAGTTTTACAGTGCACCTTTAATGAGTCACATCACCACGGCTGCTGTGCAAACTGTTTTTATTTGGTATGAGTTGCACTAGTGTTTTAACATGTTCAGTTTGCAATGGCATTGGATTTTATTTCTTTCTTTTTTTTAAGCGTAATCATATCTGGTCAATTTAATGTATTGTCTATTTAAATCTTTTTATTCAAATGACCATTTTATAAATTCTGGAGTAACCCAAGCTGGCATGAGAAGAATGTGGTTTTGTCTTCAATCACTGATTTTAGTCATCATTTTTCATGTCACATCATCATCATCATCATTGCCGCCGCTTTATCTTTTGTCAAATATCAAGATGGAGATAAAACATTTTAAACACGAACAGAAGTTTCCATTTGTATTTTTCCTGAACCACGAAGAGTCATCTGAAGGAGGCATGTGCATCGTGTTTCTATGAAGACGTGTTATAATGCAGGCATTAGGTCTACGCCTAGACACAATCAGTTTCCATCCTGTCTGTGTCTTCCTCTGTCACACCAACCAACCGCATGTCCTCTCTCACCACATTCAGAAACTTACTCTTTGGTCTTCCCTTCTTTCTCCTCTACTCTTCTCACTCTCATGTTGAACAACCAAGTTTAATACACCACCACCCTCTCTCTCCCAGACACTTCACCCAAACCTCCGCCTGTATGTCATCAAGACAAACCGCCTTTCCGTTCTTCATCCCCTTCAAAGCTGCTCCCGCTTCATCCTTACTGCTGCTTCGAAGATCCTGATATACAACCGGAATAACCGACTCAATCGTCTAGACATCCTAATTTTATCCGTAGACTTCTATTGTTGCACATTTCCCCCGCCGTTTTTTATCGGGTTTCTGTTAAACTACATGAGGGAAGTGTTTCTTTAACACAAGTTGTCACACAATACTAAATTAACTCAATTAATAGACTTTTAACAAGCAAGACTTCTTCTCTGCGTTTGACCCAGTGTGCTTCCACCAGGCAGCTGGGGTCCAGTATCTTGCTCAAGGATATTTGAAGTAGACGTAGACTGATGGGCCTGGGATGGAACCCCCAACCCACAGAATCCCATTAGAATGTCAAAGGAAGGAAACCAATTTCTTGCTGAGTCCCTGTGACCTCAGGAAGGAAACAACCATTTGTACACAGAAAATCAGTCCAGCAACCAGAAGGTCAAGGAAGGTGACTTTCATAAATGGACGACTCATGGTTTGGTTTTATGAACATTAAAAGCTTTGGCTTGTTGGTTTTAGCTCTTAGGGACCGTCCAGAAGATTATAACCAACTAGCAGTTACCAGTCATTAGAGCATTTTTAACCTCTTAGCTGTGTTCTTTTCCCTATTCCCTATTCCCAGTCTATTCCCGCAAAAATAAAACCAGCAGTGAAGTTTTGGCACTACTGTTTAAGGTGAGATGGATCATGAAACTTTTCTTGAGAGAAAAAAGGAAGCTAAGTTAGATGAATAATAATCTTAAAGTCTCTAAATTAATATGAGCTTATTTTGTTCCAAAGCCAAAGAATCTGCAGGTGATAAATTCTCCACATCAAAGTAAAGAGTGACAGTTTTCTGCTCGGTATGTTCCCACCTCCCTGAAATTGTAATGAATATTAAGGTTAATGTGTAATAACTGTGTAATAAGCGGACATTATTATTGCCTCTAAAAAATGGAAAATATTACAGCATCTGTTAATCAAACTGGAACAAAGTTCTTCATACTGGGGAAAA